>SJJU01000242.1:0-16857 GCA_012932125.1 Conopomorpha cramerella
TCATTACTTTTTGTAGGTCAGTTAATCCACATACCTAACACATAAAGACAGGCTGTCATGAGTTTTGATTACTTACTGATTCTTACATCTGTAGTTAGGTACAGGCACTAATTAGGAATTTATGTTAAGCGTTCATAATAGAATCTAATTATTTAAAAATGGCCTATATTTTTTTTATTCCTTTGTATTCATCTAATTACCTATCTGCATGCAAAATTTTAACTCTCTAGGTCTTCTGAAACTGGGTTAGAGTTTTGCTATATAAGTCAATGACAAAAATGAGGATTTTTTAATTTTTTAATTAATATCTAAATAACCGTTTGAGATAAGCTTAAGTATGAAATTTAGAACATATATGTATCTCGCAAGTCTCAATATATGAGAGAACGAAATTTGATATGTTTATGTGAAATAGTTTTTGATTTATGAGGGGGCCAAAAGAGGCTCCAAATGGTTAGTGTAATATTACACACCGTGCGGCTCACCATTTCTGTTTCTTGAACTTGGCTTGACACGTTACCGCGTGTCTAGATGTCTTAATTCGTGCAATTTAAAGTGACTAACAAATAAATATTTCCACGATTTACAATGATTAAAGGACTCTCTGCCACTTCACAAACCCGGTCTAATAAATAGCATTCTATCTCCAACGCCAAAACAAAAAAAATCAATTTCAATTTTAACTATTTTAATTCATCTGAAATTGTCAGTCATTTACACAAAATAAAACTATGATAAAACACTCACCACAGTGTCGAAAAAAATCGTAAAAACAAATGACAGATTTGTTTCATTGACAAAAAAAATATTGATTTAATCTTAATTTTAGATGTAACTTGGACCGATAGTACACTACCTACTACAATTAGTTAGTAATTATAACGAATGTTGATAACTTTAACAAGGAATGAAGATCACGATTAATTAAACAAAAATGGTGACGATTTACAACTAACAATGTTTCAGGATGGGATATAAAAATACATTATAGTAAATGCTTCAGATTTATCTGAGATTTCCTTTGCCTGTACATACTTCATACCAGCAAGGTTCATTCACACATTACAATACTTTTTTCCACAAATATTTGTATTCTTTGCTAAAATGAATTACTTAACTTAATTGCGATTAAATAAACGAGTCCTTGATATATCTTACTAAATGTTGAATGTAACACAATCTAGTAAATATTTTAAACAATTATTGTGGAACATAGTTCACTCAGGAAATGTAAATGATACAATTATTTGTTCTTAAATCTCACGTCAAAATAAACTACATTTACTGGAACTCATGCCTTGGCCTTCCTTGGATACCACTTCAATCAAAATCGAAAATGCTCAACTCTTCCCCATATCGTAAATAAAGTAAAATTTACAATTAAACAGATTCTGCACATTAAGAGGACATTGCTGGTAAATACACCAAATGTGGAATTCATTGGTATTTCATTATTTCAATCTGTTTATGATAGCTGCTACTTATTTTCCATAATGATGTATACTGCAAGTAAAAGGTATTTTACATATTTTATAATTTATTTAGTTTAGTCGACATTTTCACAAAGGTCGAAAAATACAGCAAACATCACTTTTGTAATTTAAGGAGGCATAGCACAAAAAAGAAACGGTTTTACACAGTTCTTGAAATAAGTGTCAAAGTGTCTCTTGTCACTTTTCGTCTGCAATATTGTACGTCATATTTTATTATACCTAAGTCCTAACTTAAATAGGTAATCGTATTTAGGGGCCACATTTTTGTTGTTATGCCTTTGGGTAAATTTATGAATGTAATAATACAACACACTAATATTAAACATTACAAACGGTAAGACTGTTTATTTACATGTACCCAAATTACTTTTTCTGTAAAATTTAATTTTTTCTTAAAACACAGATGAAAACTCTCAAGTGAAAAAAATAATTGTACGGATCTTAGTTCTGCTAGAAAAATCGAACAGGAAACAGAAATGAGGTACCTAAATACGTGACCTATGCGCCCCTGATGAAAGGTGGAAGCTCACCTATATTAAAGGTAAAAGGGGTTAAGATTCGTCGCTGTGTTAGAACCTTGCCCGGATGTAGACGGCGGCGACGTCGTGTCCGGCGTAGCCGAGGCGCTTGGCGTGCTTCAGGATCTCGTTGGTGGCGGCCGTCAGCGGCAGCGACTGCTCCAGCGAGTCCCCGAGGTTCAGCGCCAGCTTCAGGTCCTTCTGCATGTGGGACAGGGGCTGCGCCGTCGCGTAGTTCGACTCCACCATCGCTGTAAATGTACACGCTAATATGAATTTAAATGTTACAATAGTATTAGTTAACCTATTTGTTCATTGTCATTCACAATGCCTGGTGGGGTCGACGAAACCTTTGAAGATCAATCACTGTGTTTTCGTCACCACGCTTCCCTTCAAAGACAAAAAACTATGTTCATACAACCGAATATCCAATTTGGTTACACTTCACGCCTTTAATCCCAAAGAGGGGCAGGCAGAGGCACTTGCTAAAGCAAATGCAAACGGTTCACCAAGCGTATTTAACCCAGCGTGACAGGGGGTGAGCCCATCGCCGTTATAGGGTTCACACACCTTGTGGTGTGCGGGTTTCATCACGATGTTGTCCTTCACCGTACGAGCGTTGCGTTGCGTACATAGGCTCTGAAAAAGAGTCCCATTGGTACACGTCCAGTAGCCGGACTCGAACCCGCGACCTCCCGGTTACAAGTCAAGGGTCCGACCAACTGGACCACAGACGCTCTGCCAATTTGGTTATCTATTAATATTAGCCATTTAAATAAATAATTTCAAAGGCCAGGTGGACGAGTGTTGAGTCTCGGAGACGGGGCGTGGAAGGCAGACTAGACTCACCGCGGCCCTTGAGTATGAGATGCGGCGAGGCGAGGTGCGTGAGCGCGAGCACGTCGAGCAGGTCGCGCTGCTGCAGGCCGGCGCGGTCGGCCAGCGCGAGCCCCTCGGCCAGCGCGCCCAGCGACACGCCGCCCACCACCTGCAGCACCGAGTTCATCTTGCACGCGTTGCCGATGTCCGCTGTCACACAACACATACACGACATTTACAATACAATACACATTCATATTCATGTCTCAAATTGTTAAAAAGAAAAAATATTAAAGGTTATGGTTAGAAGTAAAAGTAAATACATACTCAACAATTTATTGCTTTTCCACAATGTGTTATAAGGTCTTAAATACAGTTGAGGTACAATCGTGGACCCTGTAGGGCACAGCAACATTAACATATATTTTTTGTAACATGCAAGATCCTAAAGCTGGATACACAGGTGCAGTTGCTCAGAGAATGACCACGGTTCCCACAGCGTGTTTAACGCAACGTTATTGGTAGTGGGCCTATCACATCGTGCAGTCATACTCTTGAAAAAATATACCATGATAAGCTAACTTGGTGAGCCTATCGCCGATATACGATTCTCTCGCATAAGACTGATATGTAGTATAAATAAACACGGAACAGCAGCGCCGTAGAAGCGGCTACCAATATGCCGAGAACATCATTAATTCAAGACACCCTAATACTTGTAAGACTGAATATATGATTTACTAACTGCCAAGGTAGAAAGAGTTCTTGCTCATCGCTTTGAAGCAGCTTTGACAGTCGTCGAAGAGCGAGCGGTCACCGGCCGCCAGCAGTATCAGCGTGCCCTCCTCCGCTTGCGTCTTGGAACCTTGGATCTGCCGGGATTATATGAGGTTTAAGGAACACATCTAGGACTTGATCTGGACCCCCTATATAGAGGCAGCTAAAAGGTAAACACATTTTGCAACAGACACAACAAGATTTAATGTATTTTACGGCTAAAGTCAAAGGCAAAGATTCCTACATACCTAATGTGTGATATGCATCATACCTGTGCCTCGAGATACCGGCCGCCCTTGCCGCCCACAGCCTCCACGATGTCGTGCGACGTGTCGGCGTCCACCGACGTCATCTCCACGTAGCCCTTGCCCTCTAGGGACAGGCAGTGTAATACGCCGCAGTTGCCGAACACCATCTGAGCACAATACATATTCAATTACTTACATCGTTTTTCTCTTTTCTCGAGTTCAGTTGAGTTTTTATTATAATTTTTTACATAGTCCTCTGATAATTTCCTTGAATTAACATTAGTAGTCCTTGAAGTATTTGCTTTTTTAACTTAATTTCTTTCCTGAGCCTATTATGTTGTCCCACTGCTGGGCAAAGGCCTCCCAAACCATCTTCCACTGCTAGATTCCATCAATCACGCCATCTCCTGATATTTAACTTATTTTTTTTAAATGTAAGTGCTCTATAAATTAAATCATGCATCTAATTACAAAAGTACACCGAATGTGTTGAACAATTTATCTGTTTTGCTTTTTCTCGGATGTTACCTCTTTGGCTGCTTGAGGATCAGCCACACATGAAAAGGTGATGTCTGCCTCTTCCACAACATCGCACGGAGTGGTAGCTATCGTTGCTCCAATTTTCTCGAAGTCTTTACACTGCAGAAAAAGAAAAGAAACATTGTTTGAATAAGCGCTATCAGCCCGCCAAGCCTGGTACTAACGTTTCACAGTGCTAACGAGAGATGTCGCTGTGCGTCGCGAGTTTTATGTTATCATCGATTCCCCGCAGGCCGCCACGCCGCGCCGTCCGCCGGCTCGCGTCAACGACCGCCGCCGCACAGACGCCATTTTGTACATCAAAAGCCGCGATAACAAGACCCCATCTCATCTTTTAGTTTCACCTTAATCGTCAAGCCATAAGGTTTTTTTTACAAATGTATTTCCGTTACAGAAATAAATAAGGTTGAATACGTATGTATGCACCCAAAACGGTACTGTGCAATATTGCAATGGGGACTCCTCCGCTCGTGTCCTTTCTAATTTTGTAATAGGCTGCAAGAGTTGCATTGAAGTAACTTTCTGATAGTACGCTATAATTAGGTACTTAACATATACCAGGCACCCGATATTTTAAAAGATTTTATCAGCTGCTTTGTTTGTACAATGTTTATAATAAAAGCAGCATGCCGACATCGCAAATAGGTACATGCGACACATGCTTTGCGTCATAAAGGTTACCTACTATTATTTTGTAAAAGATCGATATAGAAAAGAATACATCGGGATGTGTAGATGTATTATATAGTTTCCAAAGGACAATTGTAATTTATTGTACTTATCTATATTTTTATTAAATAAAAATCATCCCCTTAAATATTATATTTCGCAAAGAGCGTTAATAACACGACGGCATTAATGGGACTTTTTCATTTATAGTTCCTGAATAATATCGTACAGAAAGAGCGTAATGAATTACTTTCCTAAAATATCTCTGCGCTCACGAACTTGACTTGTGATAGCGTCGACGTTGCTATTTTTTTTAGCTCGCCGGAAAGGAAACAATACCTACGTAATCAGCTGTGTAAAGAGCTCTATTGCGAAATGCTGCATAAAGAGATTTGTCGATTCGGGCACACAATGGCGGATGTTTTGTGCTATTCTAGAATTGACTCTGCAAATTATGAAGAGGCAGAAACATAACATACATTTTTATACTAATACAATACGAATATTTAAAAAACTGACCATAAAACGATATGGGTACTAGAGACTAACACACTTCATACAGATACTTCTGAATACATACCACCCAGACGCACAAAACAAACATCAACAGACGTAAAACGACTTATGACGACGATCCTAGACCCTTGTCCGGCCACTCATCTAAACTACGGCATCCCGTTAAATAGAACAGGCGTATGTTTAAGTCCGAGTTATTTTTTGTAAATAGATGTATGGAGATTCAGGTAGCGAGCGTGCTGCCAGACGCTGCGGGTTCAACCGTCAACAAGCTACCGCCCGACGAAACGCATTGTTCGGGACATCATACAAGTGCCAACGCTCAAACAATGAGACAAAAGTATAAAAACAATAGAATGCGGGGCTCATTATGACTGTCGGCATAGAAATGAAAGTCGACAGGCTATCACATTTCTCACCGCGGCGGTGCTCAATAATAAGCACAATTGTTGATAAATCCGCGATAAGAGTCTTTGAAGATAGCGTTAATTAGGAATGCATGTTTTCAAACTGCGATGTTATTTTTAAGAGATTACAACAAAATGTGTACAGCACATTGCACGACCATACTGGCCTTAATAATTTTGTAATACAACACATTAAAAATAGAGCATGCTAACGTAAAACCTGAAGTAACAATGGCGCAGATGTTACCCCGATAGGCAGTGGTTCGGAACGCGGAGGTCCCCAGCCCTGACAGCTGTCAGGTGAAGACACCTGCCCGACTAGTAATATTTGTAACTTTGTAGGTGTATGCTATTGCAAATCATTAGATCCTTGTTTAATATGAGTAGGTGTTGGTCTAAACATGGGTTAACTCAGGTGTTGTAATGAAATGTATGACCTAGAATCAGAATTTCCGTAAATTAACGATCAAGTCATATTTATCACAGAAACGCTTTGCTCAGTACAAACAATTTTTTGCGCATGTTTTCATTTCATTTTCAACAGTTGTATAAAAGAGTGTGGGTCATACTAGCTGAGTCTACTGCATACAATTAGGTAAATGGTGTCAGCAGTAGTTGCTAATTACCTACCTATTTTACCTAGTTGCCTCCGGCGCAGGTAAAAAAAAACTAATTCGCATTCACCTTCGAATACTAATTGGAAAATACCGCAAACACAGGTAGCTAATTCGTAAATCAATTATTGTGCTTAATCAGTAATCATTACATCTATTTTACATTTATGGTAAGTATATTTTTATGGTGCCGATTGACAGACATAAACATTGTACGAGACATTACATTCTCTTTCTGTGTCTCAATATGAAAGATGCGTTGTCTAAATAAATAGCCGATAATATTCTGCATTATCACTGGCCGCCGGCCAGAAGTGTAGCAGAGACAGGTGCCACAAATGCTATTATAAGTGAATCCAATTTTGGTTTCCTGTCTAATGTAGCACTAATTAATTATGCCGAAATTTAATATGAAGCGACTGATAAGAACTGCGATTCGTCGTTCATGATATTATCGTCGAGTTGAAGTGGTATTGATTACGAAATTAAACGTACAATTTTAAACACCATCACTGGATCATGCGTATATTGTTGTAAAGACTATTATATACATTATCATGTGTCAATAAGACAATAATAATTCTACGTTATTATTAAAAACTGTCAAAATTGTATAACAAAAAAAAACATAAACGCTTTAAATCCTTTCATCACTTCCCATGTACCTAAAAACCACGAGGCAATGTTATATTGCAATAGTGAAGTCATTTTTAACCACTATGACGTAGACTGGAATGTGACTTTCTGTTCATGGACTGTCAACAATTCTATATTCGTTGACATATCTATGTATATTTCATATGAAAAACGCTTCTGGATTTATAGAAATGATTCACCAGAAAAGTGGTCGGTTTCAAAGTCACCTATAAATAAACTGTAATGTGACCTAAAGACTTTCTTTTGAAATCAAACGACCTTAGATATTCCTTCTTTTGTATTGTTATGAGACAATAATATTTTAATCTGTGGAAAAGACAGGATAGAAGTATTTACATTGGAACCAATGGAACGTGAACGAATAGTATAAAGATTGGTTTAAAAGCGATGCCCGCCCGCGCCCTACCCAGTGCCTCGCTCCGCGGTTAGTTTCAGTCTAGTCGAAATGATAATTTCAATAAAACATGGAACGAACGTTGTCGAAGTCATATCACAAGCCGACACGCTAAATGCGTTCGGCGTCATCGCATTTTGCAACCACGAGAGTATTTTTACTAACGAGCCGTGTGATGACTTGGCAACGGAACAATTAAAATGCTTTTAGTGTTCTGTCCTCACAGAACAGGTAATTGCTTTGTTAATTTCGTATCGATAGAACATTAGAGGCCAATATATTCACAATGTAGTGCTCGCAGTAGTAATATTAGCGGAGCTATTTGAAATTCTCAGTCACTAAAAATGTATGCTAGCTAAGACTGATTCTGATTTGATTTAAAGTCTGATTTGCTATTGTGTCAACACTCACGGCTTAGGAGAAAAGTCTAAGACCCGTCCGTAGAATAAGAACTACCTGTGTAAAATTTGTTGAAGACAAGGATTACCTACGTACACGTGAGACAAGATGCCACCATTTTGTTAAGTCAATAAGCTCTTTCAAGTATTGTATATTGTATACCTATATATACTGTAAATGTGTGTACAAAATATAATCGAGTTTCTTTGATAAGTTATTTCCCACGACAAGTTTAAAAAGTTTGCATGACATTGCGGTGTCACATAGGAATACTTAATACCTAGGAATACCATTGAGGCACGTCTTTGCCTTGACTCCAACGACCGATTAACAAATAAAAAACCACTACTGTAGAGCTATTATTATTACCTCATCATTTGTCATCGGTGTCTATAGCTTTTTTTTTATTGAATGTTTATTTGAATAACTTGCTATCACTCCGCTGTTATGTTTCCTAACAATTCTGATTTTTTAATGCCGAATACGATAAATATCACTTTGGTCGAAAAACAAATGAGAAATTAATCGCGCTTATGGTAATCTTCCAAACATATATCTATAGGAAAAAAACAGACTTCCCGATAACAGCACACTTTATGTTTATTGCGTTGTAATTAGAAATGTGTATTATGTAGAAATAATTATTGTTGTTCTGAAAAAAATGAACCTGTAATTGACTCGATTTTGTCGATTTAGCAGTACGTAAAACAAAAAAAATAATCGAGAACGGCTGAAGAAATTATTCTAATTCCTTTTTGTTGTGCTTCATAATTATCATGAGAAGGTTTTATAAAAGAAATGAAATATGACAATTGTACGGGAGATTACACAATTCGAAGCTAATATTCATAGTTTAGACTAGATAGTCTGTCGGGTCCACGAGTTTTTTAAATTAAAAATTAATAAATGCTATTAGGTACCGAACGAATTTTGACGAAACTTGTTGTTATTGTTACTGATAAACGAGAATTGTAAAATATGAATTATCATTGTAATTGTAAATGATTGTAGCGTATGACATAATGTCATAATTGCCTCAATGCTTCAATTTCATACTGTGATTTCATTCGTAATATAATGCTTCAATTTCATACTGTGATTTTCATTTACTATCATTCGTAATATAATTGACGTGTGAAGATACAAAGCAGTGGCACACAAATTTTATTATTAACGAGTTGTAGTGTACTCTATAAGGTCACCAAATACTTGTAGTACCGGTAGGTATGTATGTATTTCTTAGCGTCAAGTGAGTTCATTATATGGAATAAACTATAAAAAGAACAAACTTTAAAGAAAGAAAATAAGTACAAATGTATTTTGTAAATAGGAATACAGCTCGAGATAATCCATCACATAGTGGATGTGTGGCCGAGACAGAAACCTTGTAAAAGCCGCGTGCGACGTAATGTAATGTAATCCTAAACCGAGCAAACAGTGGTATCGGGTGTGATTGTCGCCTGCCTCTCGTGATTGTCCCCACATTGTTCTAGAGCAATTTACAACCGCGACGGAGGGACATACCAGGTAACTTACTTTACCCACGTATGAATGCCAGGTTGAGTAAAAACCTGGCTTAGAACTGACATAATATATATTCATGGAATCTGACTCTCGGCTTTAAACCTGCCTGTAACCAGGAAACTTAAACGTAAGAACTCCCTTAGTTTTTCTAATTATCTGCCGCCATTTTTCTGGGATGCAATCATCAGATCCTGATGTGCTAATCATGGGATGACCTCTGGGACAATAGGGATCCTTACACGTACAAAAACATAAAAGATATAATAATAATTTAAATCTGTTTATAAACAACGAAGCACATTAAAAAATCTAAGTATACGGCCGATTTGAAAAACGACCTCCTGTGGTTTAAAAATTATGACGTAATAACAACGTTGCAAGTTGAAAAAAACCAACCGATGTGTAGTGTAGGTAGTTGCGATTTACTTAGTATTCCTACCACAGGGCCTTGGTACAGGCACACACATTAGTCGTTGAAAATACAAGTTAACCTCCAAAGTTGGATAACGTCACCTCCACTGCATTTGTCGCTTAAATTAACACTATTTACAGTGTAACAAATCCGATATGAAGTTATCAGTTACGGAATGTACAATGCCGTGTTTAGTAAATATGGCCTCGTGCCATCATTCTACACACATAATAAAGAACATATATATGTACATAAGTACTTATTTATAACAAGATTTACAAAATATAGATTCTAACTTTCGGTCCATGCATGTGTAGTAGGTTCTAACATAACACTTTCTTATTTCTTTCAACAAAGGAGACTCCTCACAATAATCTAGGCAATGGGTTTGTTGTGAAGATCATTAATAAATATTATACTCTCATAGATACTAAATAGGGTCAGGAATCAACAAGTTAATAAAAACATGATGTGACTCCACCAAAAAATAACAACGCGAAGGTGTATTCTTCTATAAATAACGCGATAAATATATCAGATATTTTGGATTATGGAAACACGTTTTAACACAAAACGTGAACAATTCACAGATAATGTTTATTTATTTTACCGGATTTGAATCGACCCCGACCTATGATTGGCGGTCAGTTCAAAGTCTCGTGAGTGTGTGCACGCGATTTCGTACAAAATTCGTATAAGATCAGGTCTAGGTTTAAAGAAAAGGTCCGACAAATGGGTTTATATTACGTTTACTACGTAGATACTTCAGAAATTCACATAAAATTAGTTCAGTCAATAAATGTAATCTGATTACATGCACATAAGACGTGCGTTGTACAACTATCCAAAAGTCCTTTCTTTGTCCTTCCATCTAATTCCACTTTTTGATAGATTAAGGCTAATGTTGTAAAACTATCCTCAAATACAGATCTCAGCTCTTTTCTCGCTCTAATCGTGTTTGTGTAAAAGATACAAGACTATATTCAAGCGACATCTGAGTGCTGATTATTGTTTCGGAATACAGAGTACTAAAGAAGCACAAGTTGCTATACCTATACAGACTCCATTATACAAACAAAATGTATCTTTATCACAGGGATCTGGTGCTGTAAACTGTGCTCTGTTACAACTCACCAAATGATGTATGTGAATAACATTTTTTCAAGTGCAGTGTTCAAGCAATCGAGATTTTACATTCATAGATGTAAGTACAAACAAACTGTACATACATAATCTGTACCTAAACTAGTGTCATTAGATAACACAGATAATAATCATAGTACGGAACAATCGCAATTATAATGTAACTAAACGGCTGTGCGTTTCCTGAATAAAATAAATACATTGATGAAAGCCAAATATAAAAAAACAAAATATGCCTGAATGCTATACAAGGCCCACCCCCAAACCTCCAGTTGCTGACGCATCGTGCCCCTGGGCGTGGTGACGCCAAACCAATATGATGTAAAATCGTAGGCACGCTTTTGACATCTGCGGCCTTGGTCGATTGCAATCAATGGGTTATGATAAGTGCGGATCAGCTTGAACCGATAGGTTTCTTTTTCAAATCCTGTGTAGGTAAGGTACACTATAAGAGTAAAACTATTAAGTTTCAAACAAACATCATAAGGCGCCCAAAAAAGTGTTTGAACAAATACGCTTAGTATAAATGTGGGCAGTTTCGTAGCAAGTGCACCTGTCTAGTTCATACTGGAATTGAACGGAAATAGTGTTTATTTTTCATGCTAAATGCATGGCTGCAGACTTCTCTGACACTCAGCTGACGCTGAACGTTATTTACGTTCGAGTCCCCACTTAAGGAAGAAACGTGCTATCTATTTATATCGCAACTTCCGAATATAGGCGTTCATAATGTAGAGTTATAGCTCGCGGGAGACGCGGCCGCTTGCGCAACGTGGACGTGGGATGCAAGTCTATCTCCGTTCCGCGATCACACGCCGCGACCCTCGACCAAAACATTATCATCGATCTCTAAATAGACGACATAATTTTGACACGTAAGGTGGGTTGCCTGTGAAATAATAACTGTGTTATGTTGTATAAAAGTAAAATGAAAGGAAGGACCGTTTAGCCAAAATGAAAATGGCAAGACTATGTAGGTAACGTGACAATGCACATATTTGTATGAATGGAGTATACGTAAGCGCGGCTTAAACCGTGGGCGTTGGGAATAATAATAGATAATAAAAATTCAAGGCGTTCTATAATAGCTTAAGTAACAGATTTTGCCTAGTAAAAAAAAGATAAGAAAGGCATTTTACTTTTAGTTTTTTTTTTAAACACATTGAACAAGCGTTTGACCACCATCAGTTTGAACCTTAGGTGCCTACCTAACAATAGGTTATATAGATACCAACAATAGCGGTGATTTAGCCGTGTAGTTGGATATCATAACTAAACGCTCTGTGAACAATGCATTATCTCGCGAGGTAAATATTATTATCCTTGTATTTGCAGTAGCTCGTGACATGATTGACGATTATTGCTAAAACAAATGTGTTCACTTTCCATTATATATTTATTATCCATCGATGTATATTTAAAATTTATGTACATTTGTAGGCAGATAGCAATCTATATATGTATTGTATACGTAGGTATAATATGTTCCAAAGTCATCGACATAGCTCATCGTTTTAGCAAGCTGAAGTGGCAATGGGCCGGCCATATTAAAATTTGCTGTAGAACCGATGACCGTTGGGGAAAACGAGTTCTCGAGTGGAGACCGCGTCTCGGCAAACGGAGTGTAGGACGCCCTCAGGCAAGGTGGACTGATGATATACGCAAGATGGCTGGCAGAAGCTGGATGCGCGAAGCCGAAAACAGATCACAGTGGCGTGCAATTGGAGAGGCCTTTGTCCAGCAGTGGACAGGTATGGGCTGATGATGATGATGTATAATATGTTGTAAATTCAGTCAGACAATTTACTGAAAACACTGAACGCGTCTTACATTATTAAAAATACTTAGTACAATTAAGGGTCGTCAAAGGTCGAATACGTGTGTAAACATCATTTGCACAAATTACTTTTTATATTATGTGATGCAAATAAAGTAAGTGACGTGTTCGTAAAGCGGTTCTTAATGTAAGTGAAATAAATATTTAATATTACAGTAGGTAGACAAGTGAAGTGTTCATAAAAATAGCACGAGAAATACTTGTACATTGAAGAACAAATTATAGTAATTGTAAATGTTAAGTCACTTTAATGATTCAAATATGTGCAAGTAAACTTCATGTTTGTATAACAACGTTTTTAGGTAGTCCAAGTTACTGTTATTGTGATCACGAGGACCAAATAGAGCACGACACTATCTAAGGTATTTCATAAAGTGTTGTTTAATATATTTCTTAATTACAACCTTTGTTCATAAAATCTATTGTTGTAAATTTCACTCGCTATATTTCATCTTCAATACGTGCCTATTCAATTCAGTGTTCTGTGTAATCTTCATTGTAATTTATGTCTCATAATGGCGTACGGCTAGAAATTAACGTCACAAACTTACATAAAATTTATCCTTGAGGACGGTTATAAAATTTGGCCTATTGAATCAATAAAATGTTTAGGTACGGGCGGAAGTCTTGGTAGCCGCTAGCAGTATAATTTACTATGATACTGTGTATTCAATGCGTACATTATGTAGAAATAGCGGGATAAAACAATGGCAATATTATTCAGATATAATGTAGCATTCGACAATACATACATACACTTCACGCCTATCTCCCAGAGGGGTAGGCAGAGACTACAGATATCCATTTGTCACGGTCCTGACATACCCCTTTCGCTTCATCTACATTCATACATCTTTTCATACATGACCTTCGGTTTCGAGTATTTTTCACGCCACCTTCGGCCAGGACATCACCAATCTGGTCTGTATATGTCCTTCTGGGGCGACCTCTACTCACCCGGCCCCATTACATCACCCATATAAATCTCTTTCGTCAATCGACTTTCATCTCCATATGGCCAAACCACCGAAGCATGCCCTTTTCAATCTTGGTCACTACGTCTTCCGTATCAAACCTTCAGCATTCGTATACTGAAATAATAAAATAATCGAAACATTTTTTTTTTCTGTGGGGGGACCCAGTACTTTTTAAGTTAATTAACAATGTAATGTTACAGACATTACACGAAACTACAAATCTTTCGCTCTTTTATCTATTACGTATTTAAAGTACAAGATTAAGTACGTGAAAAAGACTGCTGAGTGCTGACTAAACCCCATTCTTGTACGTATTGTCGTGAGGCAAGGACAGTACCATCATACACAAAAAATGTACATCAATAGACTCAGCTTAGAATGTGACGGCCCAATTTTCATTCGCGGACTTGTTACATGAACCTACATGAGTTTCATAACAACCCAGAATGCAAGTATTGAGCGCACAACTGCCCCACTGTCAAGTTCAATGTAGCGTTTAATCTCTGCGGCTTTAGAAATAAAGACTATAATGTGGTCGCTTAAAATGCTCGCTCATGAGGCGAGGATTGGACAGTTCTACAGATATTGGCAGGAAGGCACTTTGCTTTGCCTAGAGTGCAAACAAGATGTGATAGAGGTGACTGTTGTTCTATTATGTCTGTAGTTATTCCGCTGGTGCACAAAACTTAATTGGGAAAATATCGATGGCGTTCGGACGTAAGAATTAAAAACTGGTATGGTAAAAATTTTAAGCCCTACGGACCAAGTCTGTTGAATCAATAGACATTTCATACCGATATGGCTGTGTAACTTATTTCACATAGTACTCGTTTTCTGAGCGAGCCGAGGAACTCTCCAGAGGGCCGGAAGCAGCGCCTCTCTGTGAGTTAAACCACAACACCCACTACGATAGCCCACCCGCGTCCAAATTACCCCCCCCACCCCCAATTAGCATGGAAGTCATTGGGAAGGCCCTCGTCCAGCAGTGGACGCCACGTGGCTGTTTTGAGTAAATTTCGATCACTAACTAATACAACCTACTCCAACTTCGTAGTGCAATAAAGTTATGAAACATTTCACAAACTTACTTCAGCTCGGCTAGTTGCGGAATTAGCTTGGTGGACGAGTATTTTCAAACTTAGTTTACTATTCCACATTCTCGTACTAGTTCTTGCAACTTCAATTTATCTAAGTTTCAGGTTACAACAAAAACATGTATCGCCAATTTTATATGTAAGCTAAGTGCGTGTAAACGCTAACAATTTTGATTATCTCCATGTCGACTCACTGACGTCCACTACTGGACATGGGCCTCCTTAATCTCAAATATTGGTTATGTACGATTAACCCATGTACATACGTATGCACGTAAAAAAATACGTAAACAAAATATCAATATCGTTAAGAAAATCAATAAATAAATTATACGTTAGAACCTTGACCGATTCAAGTTCCAATAGTAGTTATATTTCGCACAAATCACGTGCTTCTACTACACTGAGTACCTACTTCTTGGAACGAATACCTTATTATCCACACTTCCGAGAGAAACTAATACACAATATCCCTACTGTATAACTGCGCTGCCTGCGAACGATAATTGAATTCACTTCAATCTCAACACGTGGTGAATGTATTGGACTACCCACTACTCTAAAGCTTTTAACATGAGACAAAATGCGGGAACTTATCCACAAATTGTAACAGTAGAACGTGTTTATCCATATTAGTATGAACCAGGGCAATTCTCCAATGTTGAACGATATAGTACAGACAGTTTCATACACGTACAACAATGAAGTATGGGGACTACTATTGACTATTATGGATTTTTGTATGAACATTGAACAGTGTGTGGCCGTGCGACATTATGTACATCAATAAGGTTCCTGTTTCGTGAAACACGAAAACATGACTTTGACTCGTATCTCGTCTTTTGCAAGTAAGTATCTATACGATTTCGAAGATTATTATGATCTAATGTCTGCGCGTCTGGTTGAGCCTCTCTCGACGGAGCCAAAATTAATGTCAAACTTATAAATCGTTTAAATCATTAGCCAAAACCGCACAAACGTATAACCTACGTCACGGCTTTTTCCCAAATACGTAGCTATTCTCTTTTAAGATCATCATCATAATCAGCCACATGACGTTAACTGTTGGAGGAGGACCACCCCCGTTTAAAATATTAGATCGAAATCTTTCAAACAGCACACGGGCCACATACAACTGCGTCATCTACTGAGTGTAAAAGGATGTCCATACAAAATAGATGATTATCTACCTTGGGAAGACATTTTGTATGGATAAGATTTTTTTTTCGTTTGCTCGGGGTCCTTTTACACTCAGTAGATGACGCAGTTGTATGTGACTTGTGTGCTGTTTGAAAGTTTTCGTTTTTTTCGTTTGGGAGATCCTAGTCCAACAGTTCTTTTACATGCAATATACTAATATTACAAAGAGTTTTGTATTTTTAAATTATTTTAGTTACAAATAAACTCAAAAACTTCTGGACGGACTTCGGTCATTCTTTCATTAGTTTCCCGTCCCGAGGAAAAGGAATAAACGTGAGTAACACCGCATGGCACGGCTATCACAAATAAAGTATCAATGCCCCCGTTTGAGGTTGTGTGGTAACAAGGCGCCAGGAGTCTGGGTGACGCCAGACCCGCCTGGCCGCGCCGCGCCGCGCCGGTTCCGACGACGTGCGGTGAATATGTTGTGTCCTTGAGACACTCTATTCATAAAGTGGCACTGGTCCACTAATTTTAGGGCGAATTATAACGAAACATCAAGAGTCCTAAACTGATGGGACGGGGACGATTACTTTTGTTTTAAAGTCATAAATGACGTTCATCAAGCTTTGTGTTATGCTACTGTATATTATAGCACTTATAAAGATGAAAAATAAAT
>SJJU01000243.1:0-108761 GCA_012932125.1 Conopomorpha cramerella
TAGATTTTTATTTTTTTTCAACATCATAATCAATCAAAACACCCAATCCAGATAGCGAGGTGCTTCACTGGTACTATTGTTATTGCTTCCACTATATCCAAATTGGTAAGTAATCATACATAAGGCAAAAAAGATGTTGGCCAAATGGAAAGGCAATTATCCTTTGTTTGGTATAGGACAAATTCTGGATTGGACAGATTTGTGAATTCTGCATAAGATGGAATTGCTATTGGGCAGAAGTACAGTGAGGAAGAAAATGGGTATGCATGGTATGGGTTTACATATGATTTATTATATACAAAGTAAGGACAGGAACAAAGATTGAGCTCCTTCTATAGGCCTTCATCACTCTGAAAGAAATAAATGACCAGGATTTTAAAATAAAAACAAGAAATAGATTATCAAGCAAGGCTTATTCAATTCTTGACATTATTTATAGGTAAGGAGTAAATAGTAATAGATTAGGAATGAAGTCCAAATTTCAATGCAAGATAATCAGGGTGATGGTCAAAAAGGTGATTGCAGTGATTTATTTAACAAGTCTGTAGTTGATTGTACCATTTCTGTCCAATAGCAAATTTGCTTAATCCACGAATCTGTCCAATCCAGAATCTGTCCTTTACCGAACAAGGACAATAATTATATGCAAGTAAGGACCTACTGGGATAATCTCACCCATTTCTTCCCAACACTGTCACTTCTGTTAAAACCAGGGATTCAGATTAGAACAGCTCAATTAATGACGATTAGACTAGATCTCAGGCAGCTTTCCTTGTGCTCAATTGTACTGTAATTTATTGAGTAACTTGGCATTTTTGTCTTCATTTCTCCTACATACATGCACTTCAGCAAAGAAAGAAGACCGAAAGCAAGTTGAATTCAATTTATTAAAAATTGGCTCTCATAACAAAAAACAAGTTGTGTTTGGTCTGAGGTACAAAATGACAGAACAATACAAAATACTGATCAAAATAGAAATACTGACAAGTATATTTCCCATTTGGAAACCCTTGCTTTACGGCCTTATATTTAATTTTAATTTTATTGAAAAATGCTAATAAACGGAATTAAAACTATTATTTCATATAAGCTGCACACATACGTGTCGAAACTGAACTATTCCCAGTACCACTTTTGATCAGTCTCCTTTATTTAGCTAGTAGGTGTCCAATATAAGTTCTATCTATCAGATCAGTTATATTTTAGTACCTATGTTTTTTATTATTTGGGTAATTTATTATTCATTATTATATTCAAAAATTTTCTTCAAACCCAATTGGATCTATTTACGTAGTTCGTAGGATATCTTTAAACTGGCACTTAATCCAAACCTTCATAATGAAAATTGTATATGGCTCAAAGGTTATAAATTTCAAATATTGATACAAAAATCAAGTGTTGTCAATCCCTAGCGTAAAACACAAAACAATCGAAAATTATGTTTATGGCTGGGGTATTCAATAAAATATATGATATTTATTCAATGTTTTACAAGAATCAACGTCAATTATCCTATTATATATGAACTCATATTTGATTCATACAACTTTTCGATCCTGAAAAAATATTGTGTCTGTACATATTTACCTGTGAAATGTGTATTTCTTTGGATTCGCGCTTGATGTGACATCACAATCACGTACTGAGCACGACACCATAATTAAATATAAACACTGTAGTTCTTCTATTATTTTAAAGAATTTATTTCGTAAAAATACGCGGCCAAGAAAAATGTGCAGGGTCGTATAGGGTTATATTCTCTCTGGCTGTCAAAAAAGTGGTCGCGCTTTTAACTTTATGCTCCCTCTCTTTCTCTCTAGTAGAATTGATAGGTTAGTATGAAGTCTTTTTCCCACACTTTGTTCGTCTTTAAGCATAGCGGCGCACGGTGTGCTGAATCGGCCTCAATAGACTTATTTTTTAGGGATTTTGATTTTCAAGTGCAGAAGTACAGCAGATTGTTTTTATTTATTTCTATTATTTTGTAATAAAGTTACTGTAATATCGTCGCTTTAAAACAAATTAAAGTACCAACAAAAATTTTACTTTTATTTTGACGATTTAAAAAAAAAAAGCCACTTAAAACCTTTACATGAAGTATGTCAAAAGATCACAAATAATTCGTACTATAATCACCTCTCAGGATATTACGATTTACGGTTAATTACGCCGTTTCGGAGATAAATGGATTTTTCATGCTAGCTCCATATAATTTTTCTCCCTCCGGACGACTTCGACATTTTCTTAATCTTGTCACTTTCCCAGCCTGTCTCTATTTTAACTAGGCATTTCTTTACTTTGTCTCTTTTAAAATTGACTCGTTCCTAACTCGTGTCCACTCTGGACGATATCGACATGTTTTGAACTCGTCTCTTCGAATCATGCATTTTTCTCTAACATTCACTTAAACATAAGAACTTTACCAAGTTTTACTTGAAACGAATTAGGAATGAGTCAGGTTTGGACGGAGACAAGTTTAAGAGAGAGGACAAGTAAGAAAATGGCAAGTTAAAAAAGAGACGAGCTGGGAAAGTGACAAGATTAAGAAAATGTCGAAGTCGTCTGGAGGGAATTTTTTCATAAAAAAATATTATTCCGTCGTTTTGCGCAGAATTTACCACCCGGATATCGTTTTTATCCATTACTATGCTTAAAAGAAGCAATATCTGCAAAAAAAAATAACATGAAAATCAAAATCCCTAAGTCTATGGAGGCCGATTTTCAGCCCACCGACCGTGGCGGCGGGATTCTACGTCTATGGGTGGTCTATGGCTTGATGTTAGTTATTTGGTTGACATTTATCACCCCCAATACAGCTAGCGCTATCTTTTATAACTAAGAGAGACAAGGGGCCTGAACATTCTTCATTCGGTTCTGTGGGTTTATATTACTATATTATATACTATTTTACCTTCCTTCGCGCGCAAAACTCCAACAACACGACCAATCATTATTTATTTTATCCTTATTTATTTTTTACAAAACCAAGATACAAAAACGTCCCTCGAACGAAACCGCGGTGTAGAGCCATAGACAACTATTTGGAATCTGACAAACGAAGTGTGGGAAAGAGACTTCTCCAGATAGAAAAGGACGCACAATTGAACTTCGTTCGTTCGTGGATTTTTTTTTGACATCGAGAGAGCTAGAGAGCCCTTATCGACCCGCCAGTGATTCTTTGTTTTTATTCGCTTTTTTTTAATCACTATGAACAAGCGATTGATCACCATTTAATTGATTAAACTAAGGTGAGTAGAGGTCGCCCCAGAAGGACATAATTATAAAGACCAGATTGGTGATGTCCTGACCGAAGGTGGCGTGAAAAGTACTCGAAACCGGAGGTCATGTATGAAAAGATGTATGAATGTAGATGAAGCGAAAGGGGTATGTCAGGATCGTGACAAATGGAGATCTGTAGTCTCTGCCTACCCCTCTGGGAGACAGGCGTGAAGTGTATGTATGTATGTACTAAGTAAAAAGAAAAACAATTCAGACTTTGTTTTTGACATGCTGGCTTGTTCGATAAGTAATTGCCATGTCACAGGAAGAAATAATCCACAGAAATACACTTTTCACAGGTAAGTATCTATTCGTACCCAATATTTGTTTCCGAAACGAAATGTTGTACACAGTTTAGTGATAGCATGGTTACCTATATACCTATTCCTATTTTATTGTAAAACATTAAAATGAAAGTATTTTTTTAGAATACGATACTAGCCGAAAACAAAGTTTATTTTGTAAAGTGTACAAAATGTTTGTTTCAATGGGAAATTTTCAAACTCTTAAAAGTTTCTTACCTAAATGTCGCTAGTAGATAGGTATCTGGCAGTAATATTTTAGTGCGTTTTTTATTATTTGAGTGAGTTATTTCTTTAGACTTCAGACACTTTTGTAACATGTAGACTAATAATAAAAAAAATTACTGTCGTCTTCAATACGAACAGCTTGAATGAAGTTAGTGATTTCGTTGACATTTGTCCCCCTAGTACAACTAGCGCCATCTGTCATAATTAAGAGAAACAGGGGCCCGGAAAATTCCGCATTAATTGAGATTGAACATGGATTGACAGTATATTTTTTTATCATTCAAACAAACAGGCAACGGGACAAAAAGTCATACAGACAAAAACGTGTGCGTGTTTATGCACTGATCTCTTTAAACCCACAGAACCGAATGAAGAATGTTCAGGCCCCTTGTCTCTCTTAGTTATAAAAGATAGCGCTAGCTGTATTGGGGGTGATAAATGTCAACCAAATAACTAACATCAAGCCATAGACCACCCATAGACGTAGAATCCCGCCGCCACGGTCGGTGGGCTGAAAATCGGCCTCCATAGACTTAGGGATTTTGATTTTCATGTTATTTTTTTTTTGCAGATATTGCTTCTTTTAAGCATAGTAATGGATAAAAACGATATCCGGGTGGTAAATTCTGCGCAAAACGACGGAATAATATTTTTTTATGAAAAAATTCCCTCCAGACGACTTCGACATTTTCTTAATCTTGTCACTTTCCCAGCTCGTCTCTTTTTTAACTTGCCATTTTCTTACTTGTCCTCTCTCTTAAACTTGTCTCCGTCCTAACCTGGCTCATTCCTAATTCGTTTCAAGTAATATAGTATAATTGGAATCTCGGAAACGGCTGCACCGATTTTCATGAAATTTGGTATGTAGAGGGATTTGGGGGCGATAAATCGATCTAGCTAGGTTTAATTTTTAGAAAACATCTTCCAACCGTGTTTTCGGGCATGAAAAATTGCTCAAATTGTTAATACGACTCTTACTGACATCTATTGCCGAGTAGTAATACTATGCTATACGTAGGATGGTGCGGGGGACGTTTTGTTTTTGAAGTAACTAGAGATGGGGTTATGAAAAAATCGAAGGAAAATAATCGATTTTTTTTACTTGTTCGATACGGTTTATATCGGAGACAAAATCCATTCTGAAAATTTAATTTAGGGTAAAAAACGCTAATTATAATCGAGCGAAGCTCGGTCGTCCAGGTACTATATTATATAGAAGAATTGCTTTTCTTTTTACTTAGTACATACATACATACACTTCACGCCTGTCTCCCAGAGGGGTAGGCAGAGACTACAGATCTTCATTTGTCACGATCCTGACATACCCCTTTCGCTTCATCTACATTCATACATCTTTTCATACATGATCTCCGGTTTCAATGGGCTGGTGATGAAAAATAATGTAGTGAGAGTGAGAAGTAAAGGAGAGGGGTCCTATTAGATCAAATTGTTATTCCCGTATAATGTTCCACGCAGCATTGAAATGTGATGGTCCACTCTCACGTTTTAATGTGTTTTTGACACGACTGACTATTGACGACTTTATCGATAGACTATAACTTGAACACGAAGAGAACTATTTTGTTTGTGGCAGAATAGTCGGCTTTAAAGCTGAACATAAGAGCCAAGAAAAAAGACCATTATGAAAAACATGGACTCAATCACTCCTACAGGTTTTTCATGAGTGAGGAGTGAATGCCTGCTGCGCAGTAATGGACAAAATTCGGTAGGTATCGGTATTTTTTGGATCCAAACTATCAAATTGTTAGTAAAAGTGACAGTTTGCATTCCGAATTCCATACATTTTGGTGGGAAAGAGACAGACTGAAGGTGGTACGCGGCATTCAAGTTTATTTGTGTTTGGTCTGAGCAAATGGTCATAGAATAAAGTGGTGACATCTCATGGGTTTTTACCTATCTTATGCAAACTCTTCTCTCATCACTCTTTAAGGGGAAGTATGAGCAGGACTTGTGGCCAAGAACCGTTGCATACCGGAGTGAAACTACCTGAAATGTTATACCGGTTTGTTAAATCTCCGGTTAAACCATCAAATTCTATATGTTGCTGCTAAGCTAGCTGCTAAGTGTTAGCTTGTTCGATTCCATTCACCGCAATGAATGCGCCATATGGTAGACGAAAACGAATATGCAACAGGCTTAAAGATTTCGTGTATTGTTGGCTTTCTCTTCATAGTAAAGGCAATGCTGTTGAATTGGATTGGCCACGTCCACCGAGATCGAATAGTACGGTAGTAAGTTACAAAAAGAAATATAATTCCATAGACATTTTATGAAAGCAAATAATTGTTTCGCTGAGGCAGGCAAATGTTTCTACAAAGAGATCCTAAACAAAATAGTGAGTATCGACACTGTTTGTTCTGTTTCAACTATCAGTATTCATACAGAATTAGCATAACTTCCCGTGCAATGTTCTTAGAAAGTTACAAAAAATATAAAACTACCCAAGGAATGGTCCATTCTGCTTTTTATCTAAGTACATATCGACCAAACATTTGCCAATAGACTAAAGTCACAAATAACGTAGAGAATTACGGATACGCTTGGTGGTGCCGTGTTCTGTTCTGTTGCTGTGACTACACTCGCCGCATATCCTCCAATTTCCTTGCTGAAACCATATTTTACGTTCCACATTCTTTCTTCACAGTACCTATCTCAATGCAGTCTCCCAACAATACTGTGAATGAGATGGCGGTTTCGAGTTAGATTGGTTTTCCTGCACCACCTATCAGGATGCTTCCCTATGTATACTCTAATTTATAATTCACTGCCACAGAAACTACCAATCATGTGTCGAGCTCTATATCATTAATGTCAATGTGACATTCCAGGTTTTACCAACCATTTTAAGACACTAGGAAAAAGGAGATCATTCAATTCGAACGTGTATACTTTATTATGTTTGGTCGCGGATAACTTCGTCTTTTATGATCCGATTTTTTATGGAAAGTAGATATTTCAAAGGTGGTCCCATGATAGGGATGGGGGATGGCAGACCAGATACATCGAGGTGAACTTTAAAGAATCGTAGGGACGATTTCCTATGAAAATAATACACAACCATTAAAAAAGCTGGTCGTACGTTCTAGATTGAGGCGCGTGATGAATTCTAGAGGGCTTAGCTCAAACTTTTCCTACTGGTATTCACTTAATGCAATACTTACGTATCTGAAGTTGTATGGATAATATTCCTGACTTTATTAACTATGGCAACACTTGCAGCTACCAAATCGCTCTCATTGGCTGGAACGTCACATCTCCCAGACTCCTAAATAATTGATTTGTGCACAGACAGACACAGGCAAGTCCTATCTACGCGTTGGCATTTTCTTTTTGTAAAATCTATCAGAAAAAATCAGTTTTGTGCTGCATTTGCATTGTTTTATAGCCAGGTAAGAAGTAGGTAGGTAAGTAAGTTATGTATTTACAATAAATAATCTTGAACTAAATTGAACGACCTAAATGGGCCTATAAACAAGCTCGTGCATAGGACTTTGTTTCTTTTTCTGATTGATGAGACACATTCTGCCCGTTGAAATACTTCATAACGATATTACTTATTTTTTTTAAGTTCAGTGTTCACGAAAGTGTTGGTTTTTAGGGTTTGGTAAAACTGTACAATATTGCCCATCGATTTTAGGGAGGGGGGAGGGGTGCGGGGGGGATGGGTAGCTTTAGATACGGAACCCTAGGAGGGTCCGATCTGGTTTTTGGCCGGTTCTTACTCTAATACCACAACCGGTGTGCAAAGTTCAATTTGTGCAGGCAGTAGAGCTCAATAACATAATAGGACACACATTATGTTTTTGTGTGTCCTGTTCAACGAATAGTATACACTCGGTCTTGTTGCCAAGACGGCCGCAAGACGCATTATCTGAATCTGGTTATTAAGTATTTATCAAGGAATCTGTATAAATTCTATGGTATTTATACATACAACTGACAAGTTAAACTGAACTTTTTGTAACTCCGTAATAGTTATGCGACGTTTATTAGCCTATTATTTTATGGCACTGGTTCATCTCGGTGCCCGAGAAGCGGTGCGAGGGGGGTCCAGGGCCTTTAGATATTTCCCAACCCAATTATCTCAAGTTTTCTTCTTCTAGATATTGTATTGTAATGAAAAGTACTTGGAAACCGGAGGTCATATATGAAAAGATGTATGAATGTAGATGAAGCGAAAGGGGTATGTCAGGGCCGTGACAAATGGAGATCTGTAGTCTCTGCCTACCCCTCTGGGAGACAGACGTGGAGTGTATGTAGGTATGTATGTTCTAGATATTGTATCAGTAGTTAGATTTTTTTGGTGTTTTTAATTCAATAATTCATGTCAAAACACTAACGCCTAGTGCAGAACATAGGCCATAGTTATTGTAAAATTATTAAGCTTAATTCCCCCAAAGTAAGATTCAAAATGCAGTACCACCAGTTAATGGGTGAACAAAGGTCTTACTCATGCCTCGTGTATGGTATAGGCGGTGATCACGTCGTATTTTTAAACGATTTTATTTAACTTGACCGCGGCGTTTTTTGTTTGGTTCTAATTTAGTAACTTGGATTTAAACCACTCTCTGTTGACGGATTAACTTGATTTTTAGTACACCTGGCAAGTTCCGATGACAATAAAATTTATTATACTTAGTACAACTGTAACATATATCTACATAACATGAAAGTTTTTGTGGAAATTTTACTCTTGATCGGAGTGTGTGAGTTCTTGTATTACATAAGTGGTTTGAAGCCTGCCGCAGAGTATCCATAACGACAAAATAAATGACTGGACCTATGTTTGCATAATGAATTGTACGCATTCTTTCAAAGCATTCCAATTTTTTGGCGGGATTAAGCGTATGGGCTAACGATGGTGATGTTTAAGAATTAAATAACAACTTAATTTACCATCCCGAACTATTTAGATAAGTACCTACCTTTAAAAGTATTTATAAACATTTTCCTTTCAGAAACTTCTTATCTGCTAATGAAGAAGTAAAGAAATACCTATGGGCATAATTCGAGGGTTTTTCATGATATTAAACAATACGATGGAAGAAAGTATGGAGGAAAGTTCACACAAGAATCAAATCCATAGACGAGGTTCCGACAGCAAGGCGTTGTTCGACGGTGTGTTGGAAATGATAAATGATGATACAAAAGACTGCGTTAAAATTTCAACTTTAAAATTTCGACTTCATAACTTATTGTATAACCATCATGGCATATGTGCGACAACTTAAATTATATTAAAAGTTTTCTTTTTAAATTACATTAAACGATTGTACTTATTACTTTTTGTTCCTAGCTAAGGTTTCTTAACTTAAATCTTTCGGTGTTCCGTGCTTGCCGGGTTGAAAAAAATAGTAGACATCATTTCTGACCGATTAACCCTTTTCTGGCTGTCCGAGCTTTAAACTTTTTACAAAAAAGGCCAATATTTTACCTTTAAACCTGAGAGTATCTTTTTTTTGTGAATCTGCAATTTTTTGCGGGCGCGATGTGGGACCAGGCCCTTTAGACCCTTCCCAACCCAATTATCTCTGATAATCTAGACCATGGAGTTTTAGCCAGTTCAGCAGGTAAGAGCTCGCATTGCCAATCACTGCTGTCCCCATAGCGGCCAGGTTTCCATCGTACCGATCTAGGTTGGTGTACTTACTGAGAAAACGTTAAAATCTTTGTTGTAATACCAAGTAGTACTTACAAACATTGCAGTGTGTAGCAACTGGGGCAAATATTAAAATAGGTAACCAGTAATTGAATAATTAAAGTCCTAATTAGTTAAAATTAAAACTTAACTTAGTTTTTTACTAACAAACTAAATCGTAGTTTCAGTGTATAAGTTACTTGCTGATCTCACTTTGATCATCGTTTTCGGACATTTCAAATGTTAACGAAACGACTACTAAGTACGTACCCCGTACCAAGACCGCGCGATGTTATCGCGAAGGAAGAATATATTACCTGTAAGAATTATCTTTGTGTGCTGTTATCTCAATAAATATCAAGTTAGGAACATAAAGAGTCTGTAATAGTAACTTAAAAAGGCCTTCACAATAGTTTAAAATGTTTTCCCCGGTTGTGGAACACACATTCTATATCTGCATTATATATACCAGAAGAACGAATATTGTATTCACACATAGGGATTCCAAAACTTACCATACCTGCCTATTATCGTATATTTAATAACATTCCGCAAAATGAAAAATAACAAATGATATCTTGGTTTTTCACGTTGAACGACGCAGCTAGAGATAAAAAAGGCGTAATTCGGAAATACCATTAAATCATATAGGTAAGTACACAAGTTATAGTTATAGTCTTATTGATAACCCTGTCATACAAATACCGAAAGTGTTCGGTTCTAGATGGAGGCGCGTGAGACGACTACTAGAGGGCTTTGGGGAAGGAGAGCTCGGGTTTTTCTTACTGGTGTTCAGTGTCTACTATAGATAGATATTGTCTATATAACATCAGGTAGGTGAGAATTGTCCTGACTTTATTAACTATTGGCAATATTTGTACTAGTAGTACAAGTGTTGCCAATATCGCGTCAAAATAGATCTTAGATGGACGTCAAAACACCGAAATCATTGATCACAGGCACAAATATGCAAGTCTTACATTCGCCTTTTGAAAAATCTATCAGAAAAATTGGAATTTTGCTGGACTTTTGAGTGGGACGACTTGGTTACTTTTTCTGATTGATGAGTTTATCAAGTGTAGTATGTAACATTCGTTAGAGCATAACCCTATTGCGGACACATGACACATCCTGCCCGTCAAAGTTCAGTGTCCACGAAAGTGTTGGTGAAAGCAAAGAGGGTGCAAAAAGGCTAAAAATAAATACATTATTTAAAATAATAAAGGCTGATTTTTTTTTATGAAATACATATTTAAGGGGCCCTATGCTGTTGTTTGTGATCTCTTGCCGTTGCCACAGTACGGCACCCTATGTACGCGAATCGGAATTGCGCTTTGCGATTTTATTCAATAATATTATTCAGAACCGGTATTCAAAGCTCACTTTGTGCAGTGGATAAATGTACTCAATGGCAAAATAGGGCACACAATATGTTATTGTGCGTCCTGTTCAACGAGTAGTACTCAGTCAGTCTTGTTGCAATGGCGGCCGTAAGAGGTGCCTTCATCTGAAACTTGTTACCTGTACTATATGTGTGTAACTTCGGAATACTTAGCGAATAAGCCACGTTTATTGGTGAGACCCTTTGTTTTATTCTAGATATTGTATTTAATTAGGTGTTGTTTAGTTTAAAACTGTCTCCGAACAAAAAATAACATCATTGGTATTTCGCTTTGAACAACTTGGTTAGCGCGAAAATTGCACAATTCAGATTACGAGTTGAAGTACTAATTGGTGATATGAATCTTACCTTCTTAGCCTCTGTATGGAACAATCTGTTCCACTGTAAGATTTATTAACAGAGTTTCATTAGGGTTGTATTTCATTTTATGCTGAACGTCAAGGCACTCTATCACAAACTGTCCACAAAATTCAACATTTTGTTTTAGCTGGTAGAGTACTTGGAGGCCTGGAATTATGTATGGCTGATGTTCTAGCATAAGCATCTCAACTGGGCGATGTTTTAATATATTGCATAACATTTCGACATGAAATAGTGAACGGGTGCCACGTTTATTAGCACCTGACCAAAAACGACTTCATATTACGTCACAGTTTAACAGCTGCTGTGTAAGTAATTCATCACAATCAAAGCATTTTTTCCATAGTAACAAGGTTATTTGATTGTACAAGAGACGCTTGGATTCCCTTTGTTCCCATTAAAACCCCCTTCTCCCTCAGCGAGAACATTTTGGCTGGGGTTCGAGAGGATCACGAGGGAATATACAAAAAAAAATACACAAAATTTATAATATTCTTATACAGATTTTTTTTGTAAAACAGCGTCACCTTTCGAAAAATAAAGTTATTTTACATCACGAAAACGCAGCAGCATGCAGGATGTAGGTAACTCAGTATACTTACCCATCGAAATCGGTTGTCCATGGCGTTAGTGTCTCTTATATACTTTCACATTCGATTCCATCAAGAGTAGGCGTGAAACCTACATAGTTAGTTAGGTACAGTAGGACTCTTACAACACATAATAAGTGAAAGTACGTAGGTGCCCTTGGCCAAAGACAAACATTTCGCAATAGGAGAAGAGGGTTAGTTGCAAGCTGTAGGACTGAACGAAGCCAAGAAACTTGCTGCGGACCCAAAGGCGTAGGTACAAACCGGGCATCAAGCAGGGACCATGAGCACCATCGAAGTGGTGTCTTAGTAATATCTACATTGTCATTAGCCACATGACCTCCCCTGGCGTTTTGAAATTCCAATTATCGCCACGCCACCACGGCGATCGCAGAGGTGTTGTGGTTTAACTCACAGAGAGCGCTGCTGCCGTCCTTTGAAGGGTTCCCTCGGTTGCGTCGTCCGACCCCCATGACGGAAAAAGTTGGACATTTATTCTATTCGCCGTCAACACGCGGCAATGGCGTGCACTGGCTTTTACGACAAGGTAGGTAGTAATCCCCAAGGATTGACACCTGTGTATAGGTAACTTGTCTTTACGAAATTTAGGTAATCTATCTACTCACCCACAAAACACAGGACGTTCGTTAGCCTAAGTCGTGAGTACAACAAAAAAAGTTTTTTTTTATCACTATGAACAAGCGTTTGACCACCATCCTGCCTGATGTTAAGCAGCGACGTGGTTTATGATGGAGCACACTTGTTCATTAGGTACCTATTCACCCGCGAATTAAAGACATTCAGACTGTACTGCGCAGGATACACAAACTCCGGCAAGTCGTTCAACGTCCCGGCGGTTCGCACTATGAAAGTAGACGCAAACCGTTTGGTTCGCGTAAATGGCAAATCCACCTGGTATGGATGACGTTTTGCCGTTTTCCTGGTTGTCCTATTGTAAAAACGCGATGGGGGTATTAGGTTGTGCAACTCCGTAGCACACTCTCCGAAATGCACCCGATAGATGACAGATAGGCTCGCAACTTTGCGGCGATGCTCTAGGCTATGTAGCCGAGAATCAAACAGCCTGTTGACACCTATGAGCCTTCTAGCACGCCTCTCTATTACCTCCAGAGACTCAAGCTGGTATTTGGCTGATCCGTCCCGATGAGAGCAGTATTCCATACACGATCGAACTTGTGCTTGATACAGTGTGTGCAACTGTTCCGGTGTGAAATACCGTCGCACCTTCGAGAGGATGCCCAGCTTCTTGGCTGCGCGTTGGGCCGTAGCTTCAATTTAGGAGCCAAAGTAGAGGTTGATCTAGCGATAACTCTATTTTTAGGTCGAGAAGCTACAAAACTAAGGTAGGCAGTGTCTTTTGGCCTATATGGTGTGCACGCCACTGCCTTATCGCACTTAATTAATTTGGGGCACATAATTATGTATCTCGCAGAGTATATTTATAAGCCAAGAACATATTATGTGAAATAGTTTTTGAGCTCTGAGGTGATCAAAAGTGGCTCCAAATCGTTGGTGTAATATTACATACTAGTGGTGCTCGCCAGTCACTAGAACGTGGCTTAACACGCTATGTGTCTAGATTTTGACATTATTTGCTATTGGCAACATTAGTGTATCTAACCGAACCGCTCCTATTGGTCCGACGTCAATGCTCTCCCAGACTCCTAACTTATTGATTTGTACCTGTTCAAGTTATACGCGTTGGTATTGGCGTTCTGCATTTGTAACGAGAAATTAAATTGTTATATTCTTCTGCAGGTGAATACATTTAAGTTAACATTATCACTTAACGCAGGATTAAGTTAGATAAACTTAAATAGACACATATTCTGAAAGAAAAATCATCGCATATATAGTGTGTCGGAGCCGTTTTATACATACCTTTGTTTTTGATATCTATTTTTGTATTGTTATTTTCATGTCGACATATTGGTTTTAGTGTCAGCTTTGCGAGTGTATGGAAAAGCTTGCTTAAATAGCAGCTTTGGGAATTAAAGGCGTTATGTGTGTGCCAAACACAACTATATAGCCAACAAGACATATTATGTATTATTAGGTACATTTAGTACCTAATAAAAAAATATAGACTTGCAAACCAAAACTGACGTTTAGAACAAAACGAAGTGAATGAGCAAAAGGTCACTATCTCCTGTAGAGATTTCAGCATTAAATCTGTTAAAATATTATAATTTATTTTCAGAAACCTGACCTGCTGCTAAAGAACTGAAGATAAAGATTGGGCAGAATTGCTGGCCCTTCCACGATGGTACAAAACAAGAACAATAAACAATGGAAGACATTTTACGAGCGTACCTATTCGGGAAACATCAAAATAGTGACTGAAGGTGTGTTGGAAATGATATATGATGATACAAAAGAGTTAAGATTCCAAAATTGAAAGTAGCTACAGTGTAATTTATTTACACACAAATAATAATAAACTTATTAAGGCACTTGTTATTACTAGGTGTACGTACTATAGGTTATTTTTAGTTCGAGAGGGAAGGTAGCACTTAAGTACCTACCGGTTATTTTTAAATGACCTTGATAAACAACTGTACAATCACGACCAGCCTTATGTAGGTAGGTACCTCAACCTATATGTATTTTATTTCCCACGTCACACCTCCCCGAGTATGTGACGTAGCTACGTCAATAGCAGCAGGTAGGTAAGTACCTACCTACATTTTAAATATTTTTTGAGATTGGGAATTCAAGATTCAGTAGGTAAACCAATTGTTTCGAAATTTAGCAAGCGTAAAGTTAGATGTCCGGATTAAATTATAGGGTACTTTTTATCCCGGAAAACATTGATATTCCCGAGGGAAAACAAAAATATTTATGAAGAAGAGAAGTTTTCTTATAGTTGTCCTTTATACCGCATCATAACCGAAGACCACGCGGGTGAAGCCGCGGGCGGAAAGCTAGTCTTTCATAACTAAGAGAGACAATGTCCCTGAAAATTCCCCGTAGAAATGATTAAGGGCTATGGTTCTCAATGTCAAAAGATAGCAAAGTCAAAGATTCTTTAGTTCATACGTTCTAATGGTCAATGATTCCCAATGTCAAAAACTCTATTCATTATAAAACAATTTAAGTGTGCTAAAGTGTTGGTAAACATGAGTCCAGATTTGACAGAGACATGATTCCGAAAACCATTTTACCAATTAATAGATCCCACAGATTTATTTCACTTTTTCAACTCTCACCTAATGCACGTTTGACCAACGCATCGTTTGAGTTTTTTGCAGTTCACCAACGGAACATTAGACCGTAAAACTGTTGACATTGAGTATAATATCCTGCGTCGCTTTTGACCGAAGATATTCATGTTTAACGAAAAGGAAAGGATACAGGAACACAAGAGTTAAGATTCAGATGAAAAGACACTCGGAATAATTTATTGAAATTGATTCAAAATTGTAAAGTAAGTTGTCCCAAATATACTCAGAGGCACAATTAACCGCCCACTCGGCTAAAGTGGCATAACTTTGTTTATAATAACTAAATGCTTATGGTGTTGAATTACAATTTGTTAAGTGAGTAGTTTATGATAGATTGAAACATTTTATGACCTTTTTTTTAAGATACCCTCAAGTGAAAAATCATGCAATAATGAATTTATGAAGTTACATCGGAAAATGTCAGTGGGCGGTTAATTGTGCCTCTGAGTGTAATTTGCAATGTGCGCCAATGCCAAAAATAAAATAAAACCAGTTTTACAAGCGATGAAATATGAAGAAATATTTACAAAGAGTATTCATACATAAGTGTTTGGAAGAGCTTTAAAAGTTTCTCTGGTGGTCAGGTTTACATTTTTGCAAAGAAATTTAAAATCTATGGTTAAGGTTAAAAATATATTTAATCAGTCAAATATGAACAAAAATAATTAACGTTCTACTAAATATCTTCTGAATCGATGGAAGAAGTGTCCAACATTGATTGAGTGGCATTAGGGCTGTCTTCATCCGCCGAGTCCTCTTGAAGCTTCCTCATATCATTCGGTAACGTTCTTGCGAAGAAGTTGCGCTGGAATATGTTACTATTGAAGCAATTTATAGAAAACACAATTTGTGACCTAGCATTACAGTTGTGTTTGAAGGTAGGAATCGATTGGATCGGTGGATAATAATAATTGTAAGCGACGCTGAGATAGCTCCTAAATTTTAAACATTTACCCCCTTATAAGTTACTAGTGGACGACCCACAATTTCGTCCGCGTAGTTTCCGTATTAATTTAAATTAACAATAGTAACAATAGAGGTTGAAATATACTTCCAAAACTTACGTTTTTCTCATACACACTTCTATCCCCCTTTTTTGAGGGGAAGTATTCTGAAACATTACAAATGGAACCCCCGTGCAAAATTTCAGCTTTCTATGGTTAAGGGCTTGGGTTGGGCGTTGATGCGTCAGTGATGAATGAATCAGTCAGGATTTGTATTTACCTATATATTAGCTATAACAAAATTTACAAAATGTGTGGCATACTTCAGGGATTTGTCCTATCCTATCTCTGGCTTTTCCTATCTACAGGAGTGCAAAGTCGGTTTTAGCATGTACCTTCAAATATGGAATGATGTTTCTAATGCAGCGAAAGAAGACAGCCTGAAGGTAATTTTATGTAGGTACTTTTTTATTTTTCCTTGTTATACCGTACCTTGTATAGAGCGTACACAATGAGCCCAAGTAATAAAAGGCCACACGCGGCTCCGAGGATGACGGGCCACAGCGGCGGTTTGGGCTCCAGCACCAGAGTGGACGTCACCGATATACTTCTGAAATTTGAATATAGGTAAATATATCTACATAAAACTCACGTCTTCCCGTTACGTATTGAGCTGGATAGAAAATTTAGGCTGCGCGCGGACGAACGAGAATCGGTGACCAATTTTATCTCACCTCGATTTCGCGTCTGTGGTCCAGTTGGTCGGATCCTTGACTTGTAACCGGGAGGTCCCGGGTTCGAGTCCAATGGGACTCTTTTTCAGAGCCTATGTACGCAACACAACGCTCGTACGGTGAAGGACAACATCGTGATGAAACCCGCACACCACAAGGTGTGTGAACCCTATAACGGCGATGGGCTCACCCCCTGTCACGTTGGGTTAAATACGCTTGGTGAACCGTGGGTATTTGCTTTAGCAAGTGCCTCTGCCTACCCCTCTTTGGGATTAAAGGCGTGATGTGTATTTATTTATTTTTTATTTTCGATTTCTCTCCGATTACAAGACCGGCTTATTGTTGCCTACCGACTCCTTGCGACCTACAAAAGGGAAATATGTCTGTTCTTTGCATTATTTAAAGGCTCCTGCTTTTTTATAAATTTAGTAGACTCCATATTCTTATGTATCTTTTGTTTTGAAAACAAAAATGCTTTCTGTGTAAGTTGAAGTGACTTACTGATTTCGGTCCATGAGCATCAAAGTTGAAGTGATGTTGTATTTGTCCGTATCTTCGAATAAACCTGGATAAGTATAATTAATGAATAAACTGTGTAAACTAAAACTGGGCTAGCAAATAAATACAATCGGATGTTGCGCATTTACATTACCATCTCGGCCAAGATCGGCTTTTAGTTTCAGCATTATTGGAAGGGAATCATTGGCTGCTATTGACCACAAGCATTGTAACTCGCCGATCTTCACCGGGGAACATCCTTCGATTGTTGTTGAAAGTAATGTCTGAAAATATTAGTTCAGTTATTCGTTTTATTAATTTTACAAAAACGACACTAAATATAACCGTAACAAGAAAATAGTAAAAATCTTGGTACTTAATTGAACAGATTCGAGTTTCGAAAGCGTAGGTACTCACATCTGGCGGTAGTTTTATGAGAGCCTCCAACGTTCCCCAGTCTGACGGTCCCTCATTTTTGACCTGCGAAAACGTACCATTTAAGCGCATGATTCATCAGTGATCTCGCAGCATTGCTCCTTGATGAGGGAAAGTGGCCTCTTGAAATATTACCTGAAAGTAATGAATAACAGCTTCGTTGCCTTTTTCGTACAGTTTCTTTCTTGTAACGTTCGTGTTATCGTTTGGAAGGGCTTTCCTGAAACGATATTACGGTAATTACCTACTTATTATTTATGGGCCTAATAATGTTTTCAGCTGTAATGAAGTTCCGAAAATATGTTTATTTACTGCCTAATATACATTAAATGTGAACTAGGTATAAACACTTAGGTGGATATTGACTTAATTATTTAGTTATCAGAGATCTCAACCATTCTCAATCTCAAACGTTTTCGAATTGCACGAACGCGTCATTAAAATAAGAAATTGAAATTACCCAGAAATTTTAAATGAAGCTCGTGGTTCAATTGTCAATTGTATGTGCTCAGTCATCAGTGATACACCTCTGTATCTTAAATTTGCGATAATATCCTGTGTCGTTTTCTTTGTATAATTTTGGGTAAATTCGAATTCAAAATCCCACGTGATATTTTTACGTCGAAGCAGGGGAACTGGCACTGAGCATGTTGCGTTGAGTTCTGTTAGGCTGCATTCTTCAGGCACTCTCTTCAACGGTAGTGGCAGTGATAGCAACACGACAGCACCATAAGCAGGCTCGCCTGTGTTTAAAACTGTCAATCTGGCTCCAAGCACCCTATTTAAACCTGGAACGTAGAGAGCACTGCTTTCGGTTATATATGGTAATGATAGTGACCGTATATACTCTATTATATCCGTAGGTTGGTGGTTGAGCTCAATTTTACACCCAGTGGTAGGTACTGGTGGAACTCCCTTGTGGGATGGATTGCATTGCATTACATGCATTAAGTTCGCCTTTGTACAATTTTAGTGCAATAAAGTATTAAATAAATAAATAAACAAACTTTTTATAGTCCAGACCAGCGTAAGTAGTAGACCAGAGGCTTTTCAATAGCGAGCCAAATAATACCGGGATAAATTATAAACTATGTGATAGGTACCTCTCTGGGGCATCCAATGTCATAACGAGAGTTGGATTACAAATGAGGTCGTCACCGCAATCTCTTGTCAGTTGAATGTTGTAGAGCTGAGACAGCTTCGAGTCTTCTGACAATCTTACAGCTGATACGTTAAAAGCCGCGGAAGTATCTGAAATGGAAATGAGCTGGTTACTACCGTAGGTAAGTTACGATGTTTGTTTATGTATTACAAGTGCAGTAATAGGCACACAATCAGAGCTCGAAGACATCCTTTATCTGTCCACATATTTTTTCTGAACATGTAATTTTTTTATTATTCTGCAACACTGTACATAATACAGTACACAATATGTATGCCCTGAATGTTGAGGTAATGTAATTTTAGTCACATCTATCTACTAAAGGAGCCAACAAGGGCGCATTGTATCAGAATTAACCATTAATTACCATCCATGGCATTCTCCAATCCAACCTCGAAGTGCAGGGTGATGGGATAAGACAGATCAGCTGTAGGCTGCAAAAGAAATAAATAGCATTCTTACCTAATATTTTAAACTTTCTGTTGACGTGATGAGAAATAACGTTGCAACATACTAAATGTGTACCTATAAGGGTGTTTAGTTCTTTTATCATGCACCCAAGGTTTAAAATGGAATAGGAAATGTCATAATGAGGAATTAATGAAAAAAACTCAATATTATCTAAAATACGTAAAGAAGGTCCCTACCAGAACTTGCACATTGTGTTGAGAGCAAGACTGATATTCATGAGGAGACAGCAACACGTTGTACATGTCATCGTCCAGTAGATAGGCGCGGCCATTTCCCTCGTCCACTGTTATCTTCGCCCTTAGTTCTGCGTAAATCATTATCTTTAAGCGGATATTATTAGTCATAGTAAGCGAAGATATAAATGTGAATAGGAGTATCAGTAAGCATCTCACTTGTCGCATTTCGTACTTCGATGGTCATCCTCGGTATCTTCATGCATTGAGAAGTCTCTATATCAGGAATATCCTTTAGGTTGTACTCGTACTTAGCATACTATGGTATCTAAACTATTAATAATCTTATTCATTGGCAACGATGAGAGAAAAAATATTACCTACGAACTAGTGACGTGGTTAAAGCAAAATAATTCTCAAAAAGTAAGCCAGAATGTGAAAATCTTGTGGTAATGATCATTAAGAAACAATGTTATTCCCAGAAGGGCCGAAGGTGGTGTGAAAAGTACTCGAAACCGAAGGTCATGTATGAAAAGATGTATGAATGTAGATGAAGCGAAAGCGGTATGTCAGGACCGTGACAAATGGAGATCTGTAGTCTCTGCCTACCCCTCTGGGAGACAGGAGTGAAGTGTATGTATGTATGTTATTCTGAAGATAACCCAATGGGAATTATCTTCGTCACTGCCACATTGTGTGCCTTTAGAAGAACTAACCAACACCAGTGTTGTTCCATCTTAGGTTACGGTGAACTCGCACACAAAAGCGTGCGAGAAAGGTGGTGGAGTTGTCAGCAATGTCTGGATTGGGTACGCTGACTCCCACCTCGGCCTTCACAGTCGGCACGCATCGGAAGACAAACGCAGTCTCAGATTCATGAGCACCCACTGCTAAGTCTGAAAACAATTAGATAGAAGTGCTTAGGTAGGTACTTTTTGAAACATGAATATGTACGGAACATGTTATATCAACTACAAAACACGGACCATTGTGCTATTTCATACAGCATATTTCATTTGGAGCACACTTATTTTTATATGACCTGATCAGATCAGCACCGTCCGTGACCTAGGATTACATATCAGAAACTGATATGAGTCTGATACTCACGTATAGGTCAAAAAACACATGGTGAATAAAAAATCTATTCAGATTCCTGGTAAGAAAAGAGCGAGAACGAATGTAACAAGAATGATCACAATTCACTTCCTGCCATTAAGTTGATACAATATGTACGACATGGACAGTCCGACTCCTGAAAGATTTTTTCCTATGACTATGGAATTGACACAGCAGACTGGTCTGTACACCAGAAGTTTCAACTGTAGTTTTAATTACCATTACAATTATTGCCATCAACATCGTATCCTTTAGAGATGGACATTCCAAATCCTCTAAAGTTTCCAGCCACAATTCTCTGCACCGCCTGATTTCGGATGCCTTGACTCGAGCCTCTGTAGATGTATACCGCACCTGAACCACCATCTTCAAAAGGAGCTCCTATTGCAATATCTGAAAACATCGATTTATTTTTCCAGTCGAAAATATAGGATAAAAGTTAGTATATTAAGGTAGTTCCTACTTGGGAGTTGCGCAGCCAAATACTTTACATGACACCTATATAGCGTTGTCTATTATTATAATTATTGTTTGTTTGAATTATAAATCACCGTCAATGTGAAGTGCTCGACTACATACCAGTAAATCCATCGCCATCAACGTCTCCGAGCTGAGCAATGCTAGTCCCAAACTTCGCCTCGCTGGCGCCGGATCCCGTCAGAGTACTCACGAGCTCCATTGACAGTATATCACCCTAATGACCATAACATTAAGATTTATTTCTTCTCAATGAAGCATTCCTTGTCAATATATATTTTCTAAATATCTATGACAGGGAAAATATGCTTCTTGGAAATACGATAACTACATATAAGATAAGTATCTTATAAATACTTATATAATACTTATAAATACTTAAAATCCAAGAGATCTTACCTGCATCCGGCTTAAATAGACCAAAACAGAGCCCTGGTCAAATGGCAATCCAGGCCCTTCGCTGACGTAGTTTGGCGCACCCACCAGCAGATCGTGCCTGCCATCACCATCGATGTCTGTGGTGCACAAAGTAGCCCCAAAGTAGGAGCCAAGCTGAGGACCTCTAAGAGCAGCCTTTATTTTTAATCCGCTTGTATCATTAGTGGGTAACTTGAATATCAGCACCTGTAAAATATACAAAAACTACATATAACACTTCGAAAGATTTGGGTTTGGAACGTTAAGTATATGTACTTCGAGAGTTTTTGTGATTCCGATTCTAAAATGACTTTATTTATAACCTGATCTCTAATATTATGTTGGTTCATTAAACATGAAAATGATAGTTATCACGTTCTGGTCAGGGACGACAGCACATCTATGTCTTCTAATACATGGTTTCTGGATATCTACGACTTAATTATAATACTGGTGACCTATCACCGATATCCTTTGTCATCTAAACAACTAACAACAACACAACGTGTGCGTTAAAAAGAAGCAGGCGCTAGTAAACGCGCACGTCTTCAGTGAATGTTCAGTAGGCACGCCGAGAGGCAGGGAGGGTTTGGCTGGTGGTGGGTTTGTGCCTGTAGGCAAGTCAGTTATTGTCATTTGCAGGTCTAACATGCGCGTCAAGAAAGGCACGTTATATCATAACAAATACATGTGCGTACAATTTGTTTCATCGATTTTTCTTCTAACAAAATTATTGTAAGGCGTTCCGATCGTCACCAACTCACCACCATTTACACAGATTTAAGTTAATTTTACGTACCTGGCCATATCCGGATTCGCCTCGTGGTGCACCCGCGACATTTAGTACCTGACCTGTACTGTCAAAGACACCGGTTGCTACACTGTAGCCTGAAAGACAAATATCGATAAGGCTTGTATAAAAGGTTTAATAATAAGTTTTTTTCTTAACAGTATTCCAATACGCTCATTATGTCTCAATACAATACATATACTATAATAAATAATAATAATACTGTACTTATCTCACTTTGGTTTCTGATCTGTAAACTTTAGTGATTTTGGAAAAGTTATGCTAATTTCTCTTCATAATAATTTAACATTGTAAGAAACACAACTAACAGTTGATGGGGAATCTCGTTTCATACCAAAATAATCATCGGGCATTAATGCGCTGGTATAATATGGATTCATTATTGGCCCGAGAGCCGAGAACGTTGCACTTGGTGTCCACATCAGCACTCCACCTGTGAAGAATAAAAAATATCACTTTTAATACTCAATAAATATACTGAGTAATTATTGTTTTACAAAATTTCACCAGGTTTTTTTGTGGCAGATTCCTGTCGAACCCCATATTATAGTATTGAGTATTGTACGTCTATCCTTCTCTGGTGACAAAGAACTACAAAAAGTACCTAGTGTTTTTGCGCGAAGGGTTTACCTAGATTTACATATACATTAGGCCCTCGTCCAGCAGTGGACGTTGTGTGGCTGTTGATGATGATGAACATATACATTCGTACAAACATTTGCATTTATAATAAGTATTAAGTAAGATGAAGGTCTTACCAGTCCACTGCAGCATACCAGGCGCGCCGATGATGACGCTTCCCTCGCCACTGACGGCCGCTGACATTCCCGCCTGGGAGTACGCATAGTAGTTCACTTTCGCATTCTCTTTGCCGTATTCATTCCTCGGTGCAGGTGGTGCGGACGGCACGGAAAATACTAGTCTTGCTATAAATATAGAATGTTTTTTTCGTAGTGGTGGATGACAGGGCGTACCTAATCTTTCCAATATAGGCATGTTAGAAAGGGAAACTTATAATGTATCACATTTAAAATAAGTAATGCGGCTTACAACTGTTGAGGAACGGTGCAAAAACTCTTATAGATTTCTTTATGTACGCGACGCAGACGCCAGGAGCCAAATGGTGAGTATTGTGATACAGTCGAAACCACCGTGGAGCGCACACCTAAAATAACAAATACCACATCAACATAAATCGTCACACAACTTAAACCTCAGGACTGAGGACATCGCGTGGTTCATATAGTATATACAGAATTCATCATCATATCGCTCATGCCCATATTTGTCCACTGCTGTACAGAAATAAAATTTCCGAATTTCATAGTTTAGTATAGCTCGTTTACTGACTGTAAGTTGTCCCCTGCCTAGCTTGAATGGCGGCTTAGAGACATCGTATTGTGCACGAATTGCAGCGAAAGGTATAATTCCCAATCCCGACGGGGCAGTGGAATTCTGGAACATATCAACTTGATCTCTGCCATAATTTTAATTTTCGGTGACGATGGTGGCGGCGGTGGACAAACGAACGAACTAAATCACGCATTATGCTTATCTAAATACGCCATAGTTCAGAAAATGAAGGGAGCGAGAGATTGTCGACGTGCTTTAATAACACAGAAGCACTGTACAAAGGCTAACTTGGAAAGTGTTAGCGGTAAGGTATGATGAAGCTAATTACTAGAGAAAATGGGTTTTCAGTCTGCTGAACTTGTACAATAAAGAGGTTTCACATTTTGGTTAATGAACAAGTACTACTATTGTATAGTTTAAGCATTAGCCAAGTTTTCATTAGTATTTTTATGGTTCTGTAGCAGATATTATGTGATTTAATTTGAAGTATCTTAAGTTTAATCTGGTAAAAAAGTGGTAATATTACTAAGTTGCACTTAGTGTAGAAGGCAAAATATGTACAGAATCATGACGTGTTCTATAAGTTCTAGTAGGTAGTTTCAGTAATTGAACAGTTATGTCAATATGTTAACCACCTGACAAATAGCCCAAATGAGGTCAGTCAGACACCATATTCAGCATAATTTCTTATGACAACCTTCTTTCTTTAGAAAATATCGTGAAACATGGAATTACTCATGTTCAATGTAAAATGTGGTGTGTGGTGGGTCTATATGCGGCCAATAGAATACGTGTGTCACCACCCCAGCCCAATATTTCCCGTCGTGGGGGTCGTAAGAGATGACCGAGGGCACTCCCCTCAATTGTTTATGAAAATTATTAGGGGAGGCCCACACGCACCATACGCACAATTTTTTTTGGACGTCGAGCTGCGGAGAAAGCCCCGTATCATCTACGTCTACATCTTAGGGGACCTAATCGTTCGTCAGTGGCAGTGGCTCGTTCAGCAGTGGACGTGATGTGGCTGATGATGATGAATGTAAACTGTTCGATGTAATTGCTCACCAGCAAGTCATCCTTAGACATGGGAACGATAACAGCTCCGAACCACATGTCATCCACGAACATGCTCTCACCTTTTATGGGATATGATATTCCTGTTGATAAACAATTGAATTAATATTTTCATCATCTTATTTATAACTCTGCATGTTGTTAAAGTGAAGCACTGGCGGCCAAGAATCCAGAGCCCAGAATGTACCAACTTCATGTGTCCATAAAAAATTAGTTTACCTTATTCTGGCCCGTATTTTGAAACAATAACCAGTAGTCAAATGTCGCTTGAGCTTTGTATGTCTCTTTTAAAGTTCGTATTCTGAGATATCTCATAAACAATAGATCTCGGCACAAGTAACGTTTGTCTCGCTATATTCGCACCTGGTCCTGTTGTGTTGCAAAAAAACTATCATCAAGCTACCTACACTTGAGTAGATACTGATTTATTGTTTTAGAAAAGCTTTCTTTCATTATGAACAAGGTGTCAATGTTTTTATTGTTTTTAAGGAAAATAGTTTTATGGTTTTCAAAATTATTCTATCGCAAATTAGGAATTAAAATACTCCAGGAATTTAAAGCCTCCGACTCTGCCACATCACTAAATAGAAGATTTACCTAGCTGAAGGCATAGCTGTCATCACTTTCTTTATACTTTGGTCCTTACTGTAGTAGTAAGAAACACAACTTTTTCAGGACCTAGATCCATCTTTAATAACGTTTTAGTGTGCAAAAGAATTGCCTTGCATTGCTTCTTTTTTATTACAGTACTTAAAAAGTAAAAGTTTTTTATGCCATTCTCCAATAAATATGAACTTTTTATTGCACACTGATAACTTTTATTGCACAAGTTCAAATGTAAAATTACAGGTAACCTAATTATATTGTAATGTACGTGTACACCTACAGATGAAAAGAGGGTAGGTGCTTACTGCGGTCAAATGGTAGATGTTGGCAGGTGACCCTGGTTGTATGATACACGGAGCCTAGCGGACATTTGTACACGAGTCCTGTAGCTATTTTTGCTGCCGGATTTAATGCTTTTGGTGCTCCAACGTACAACCTAAAAAGTAAACATATTCTTACAAATATTGTTGTGTATTATATATGTATAATACACTTATCGTGGTTGTCGTGCATGTTATCCTTGTTATGAGTAATTCACCACTATGTAACTATCTATATATATTAGCCGTGTGGTGACGGCGAATAGAATACATGTGTCACCACCCCAGCCCAACTTTTCCCGTCATGGGGGTCGTAAGAGACGACCGAGGGAGCTCTCCAGAGAACGGGCAGCAGCGCTCTCTGTGAGTTAAACCACAACACCACTGCGATCGCCAACCCGCCTGCCAAGCGTGGCGATTACTGGCATTTCACCCCAAATGACGGATCTCATTGGGGTAGGCCCTCGTCCAGCAGTGGACGTTATGTGGCTGATGATGAATTATCTACATGCCACCATTACGGACCCAGCGTGATAACCAGCCCCTCTAGCAAAGAGCTCCAAGAAAAATGACAAGACATACAAGGCACTGCGATTGGTTGAAACCACATGAGTCCCACGATGTGTGACAGCAAATCACGTCGCGAAAATTGTTCTATGTCGTGTTTTTTTGACGCGCATGCTAGGGCTAGTAGAAATAATTAACCATTAGAAAAACGTTGCGTTGAGGTGTCTCGTTGTGACCAATTAGGTAATTCAGTAATTACCGCAAGTCAGTACTAGTACTAGATAGATAAGAATTATTAAAAAAAAAGTATTTATTCCTCGTTGTTGTCTGATTTCCACTTTAGCTACTTAACATAGAATGAAGGCAATGTGTGTGTTGTTGTAAAATATTTATTATTTATTTTATTTTTATTATTTATTTATTATAAAACTTTGATACTCCCAACAACTTGACGTCGTCGATAGCGTATGTATCAAGTTTTAGTCATAAATTGTATGCAAACATGTACGTTTTTATAATCTACATGCATACCTATACTATAATACAGTTTGGGATCATTTCTATGAGTGGTACACCCGATATTTTGATTCGCACTGCCGATATGGAGAGGTATTTGTCCTGCAGTGGACGAATGGACGAATATAATATTTGGATGGTAAAGGACTGTCCAGTGTCGGTATTTTTTTCTTTAGCCAACCAACTGTAAAACCTAGGTTGTTAGCTACTAATATAAGGTACAAAATTAGGTGAGACTAATCGGGTACCTGTACCACCCGGAAGCACTGCCCACCCCTCTAGCACAGCGCCACAAGAAATAACGGACAAGACATATAACGAGCTGCGATTTGTTGAAACAAGCCGAGTCGCACAAAGCGTGACATAATAGCCGACAGTATGTATACGTATTTGTTACCTATACTTATATAGTGTCTTTCTTGACGCGCGTGCTAGGCCTACAGTAGCAGGTATACTAAACACTTACCCAGATTCCGTGAACGCCACCGAATATCCAAAGTAAGTAGCATTACTACTATCAGCAACAAAAGTCACATTTGATCCAACGTGGTACAAGTCTAGACCCTGTGTCAACACTAAACTTCCTGATATCAACAAATAATTATGTATTAAGTTTAAGTTTATACATTGTCGCGCCATTATTCTACTATAAATGCTGCTCTTATTTTTTTATATTAAATGTATTTAGGTATTGTGGAATTGTACAAATGACGAACGTCCGTATAGCGGAGCACTGACATACGTTTGTTGATAAACGCTTTCCTGATAAATATATGCCTACCTACATAATATACAGACCGGTGTGAAGTTAGCAGCCAAAGTTATCTGCCAATATAATACTACCGAATTAAACTGTCGTTTTTTTAAATAAGCAAACCAGTAAATAAAACATAATTTTATAACAAAATACAAAAGCGGGTTACTATAAATAGAGTCTAAAAGGTATCAGCAGCGACGTACAGTCACGAATAAAATGTGTAAAATATTGTAAATTTTACAGAGCGTGTGTGAGACTGTGCCGATACCACACGATATTTCAGCCACATTTTCACCTATAAGGACTTATAGGTGCACTAATAGGCTATCTAAGGAGACCTAACTCATCAAAATGTGTCAGAAAAACTGGTATCGGCACGGTCTCACACACACTCTGTAAAATGTACAACACTTTATTTAGTGATATAGATTATAGCCGTGTGGTGACGGCGAATAGAATACATGTGTCACCACCCCAGCCCAACTTTTCCCGTCATGGGGGTCGTAAGAGGCGACCGAGGGAGCTCTCCAGAGAACGCGAACCCGAGTGAACCCGCCTGCCAAGCGTGGCGATTACTGGCATTTCACCCCAAATGACGGATCTCATTGGGGGAGGCCCTCATCCAGTAGTGGACGTTATGCGGCTGATGATGATAGATTATAGATATTTCATAAATTCTTCGGTTAAATTCGTCGTCTATTCTTTTCTATACGTCTTAACACCAACGCTCACGAAAGTGTTCATATTCTATTGAAGTTCCATTCAAACACAACTATGTAGATACCTATCGACGATGATAAGACCCATCAACGGACGACACGTACCTATATTATCTACGTAAGTACGGGTACTGCAACTTTCGTTTGAACAATGCAAGCGCGATAACATATAAAACAAAGTAACAACAGGCAATTATCAAAGCTACATTTACTGTTAATAAGTACTTAGGTACATTAATATTTATCGAGTTGCTTTGTTTTAATAATATATGTCCATCTCTGGTGTCTGATACCATCTCTGGACTTCCACGAGTAATTAAAGACCAAAATTAGCCAAATCGGTAAAGGCATTGTTGAATTATAACATTACAACGAAAAGTGGCATTGATTTGTATATATATAGATTATCCACATAATATATTACAATGTACATTTTAAAAGTAAGCAGCAGTATACCTACGTTTAATTATACAAACTGTCCTCTCAACCCTCAAGTAAGGGATTGCTGACCTCAAGATATACACTACATATACCTATTATGCTGTGCATCGCACAAAATAATGCACTTTGTCTGTTTCTTATCGGATAACTAGAATAGAAATGTCCTGGCGGACGGTGGCGTGAAAAGTACTCAAAACCGGAGGTCATGTATGAAAAGAGGATGTAGATAAAGCGAAAGGTATTGTCAGGACCGTGGCAATTGGAGATCTGTATTCTCTCCCTACCCACCTAGGAGACAGGCGTGAAGTGTATGTATGTATGTAATTTGTTAATGCTAATTATAAGCTTTGACTACAGTAAATGAGCGATTTATCTTATAATTACTACCGTTGTTGTAACAACTCGAAATTTCACAATAGTTTGTTATTGTGAAAAGAATCCTTTGTAATAGTAATAAGATTGTTATTTCAACAGTGGAGCTAGTGTCGCATTTCCTTAACTAAAAGTTACCGAGCTCTAGCTTAGCCAGCCCCCCTAGCGCAGCGCTCCAAGAAAGAAGTGACAAGACATATAACGCGATGCAATTTGTTGAAACAAGCTGAGACGGACGAAGAGTGACATAACAACCAATCAGAGTGCGTATTTTTTTCCATGTCTTGTATTTCTGGACGCACGTGCTAGGCCCGCAGGTGATCATCGAAGTCCCTGCCAATGCCAATGATTATGTCATCCAAATGACACACACTCGTAATAGACCGGTCAGTATATTTTATTCCATAATCTCATAAATGTATGTAGCTGGATCATTACATAATCCAAAGGGCATGACATTGAACTGCCACATTCTCTTTCCAGTGGAGAAGGTAGATTTTAGATCTTTATCGCCTTCCTTGATTTCCACTTGCCGCCTTGTAGCCTCTTTTTAACCATTACATTCCATTCAATCTCTAGAGGGTCGTTGATTCGTGGCAATGTATATCTGTCCTTCTAGGTCGCATCATTAAGACGGCGGTAGTCTACGCAAATCCTCAGAGTGACTTCCTTTTTAACCGATTTAAAAAAAAACAGCAAGTTTCCAATTCGTCTGTATTTTTTTAATGTTCGTTACCTCAAAACTTTTAACTGGATGATTTTGATTTGGATGATTCTTTTTTTATTTGAAATCTTCCCGTTTGGTCCGATTTAAATTTGGTCCAGTTCCGACAATGCCATCCATAAGAAAACCACACATCTGTCAAAATTTTACAGGATGAAGTCGGTCCTTTTTCCTTTAAAGTTTCTCTTTACTATGGTGACTGCGGAGCACCAGGGATTTGTCCAAGAATTATGCAGCAGATGTCAAAGCGCATTGGACGAAATTGAAATCGACCTCTTCATACAAAAAGCAAAATAAGCTGATGTGGTTTATATGAGATTAGATTTTTTTTGTCTCGGCGCATTGACACTAACTAGTGCATTTCAGATCAACAAAAACCCGATTCATCATGTATCTCTACGTTCATGTTTCACCAAAAGGCGAAAATTGATTCACACATTTGTGATATTTATGTTTATTATACGTACCTATTTGCCTCATATTTTCTAGCATGATGCAACATGAAATATCATATCTTATGGGGGAGTCGAGCTGCAAGCAGGACTGAGTTAGAGCGAGGCCAAAGAAATTTCCGCAGACCCAATGGCGTAGGTACTGCATTAATGAATTATTGGGATTAGTTTAATATAATAAGCATCAAGAGCGATTTATCTCAGATTTTATTCAGTTCTTAAACTTGCATTCAATTGATTTTGCACTCGATTATTGCCATAAGTAAACACTACTATTTCTTCTTGACATTATTTGCTATTGGCAACATTTGTTCCGACGGCTCTTATTGGTCAGACACGAATTCTCCCTCAGACTCCCAAATTATTGATTTCTGGAGGTGTTCTACGCATCGCCATTGCGTGTGGCGTCCTGGAATTGTTAAGAGAAAATTAAGAGTTATTTTGTTTTAGCTGTTTCTACACAGGTGAGTACCTATAACGAACATAACACACTTAACAATAATTATTATAAATAAGTTAGCTGTCCGCTAACTGTTTTAGATGACATTTATTCATGATCCGAACTATCTGAGCCTCAAAGTAACAAAAAAAGTAGCAAAACCACGAACATAAATCTTCATATAGTCGCTTGGATTGATAGTAAAAAAGGCTTACGTTAGTAGCTTCTATTACCAAGTTTGTGAAGCAAACTTTGTATATTTCCACCCAACTTATACTCTTTAACTGAGTTCTATGTAGATACTGTAAACACCAATCTTAAAATATCATCATTTCTTTTCAGAAAAATTACCTGCTGATGAAACTGTCTATTGATGGGTAGAATTGCTGGTCCTTCCACGATGGTACAAAACAAGAACAATAAACAATGGAAGACATTTTACAAAAGGGCCTATTGGGAAAACATCAAAATAATGGCTGAAGGTGTGTTGGAAATGATAAATAATGATACAATTGAGTTAAGTTTCCAAAATTGAAAGTAAATTATCCCACAATCATTTGTCAATGTGTGTCAGTAGTAAATAATAAAATAAAACCAGTTTCATAAGTAACTACAGTGTAATTTATTTATTTGCAAGTTACAGATACGTGTTCTGGTGGTATGGTACCTATTATCAATAGGCAACTATAGGTTATTTTTAGTGAGAAATGGAGCAAAACCAAGTGGATATATTTTTTTTAAATTGTTATGTCAGAAACTTTGCGGTAGCGACATGCGACCTATTAGCGACATCTTACACCAGCAAAAGGAACTATTATGAGCTGTCAGTGAGTTGAGGCATTTTCAAACTCATTTTAACTATTATTTGACATAGAGGTCACTAGTAGTTTCTGTGTCGATTGTCAATCAGAATACTGATAAGGAATGAGAATGTTTTGTAAATGTTGATTGAAGTTGTTGTTTCAGTCAAAGAGGGTTTGAGAATATTACAAAGGATTTTTAAAAAACGCTTTCATATAAATACTTTCTTTTCAATCAAACGTTAGATAGGTACGTTCAGTAGATACCCATCCTTAATCATTCCTCCTCGTTGCCGGCGTGATTTTATCGTTTCTTTCCTGCATGCTACTTACACGTTGCAAGCTGATAGATTCTAATATCTATAGGTAGTTTATAATTATAAAGGTAATAATATATATAACATATATCTAAAGATAGCTCTAGAAACTATATTTCGTTAAATAAGTGGATAGATAGATGGGATAGAAAGGTAACATTAATGAGTAATAAATACATGCCATGTAACAAAGAAATATTTACATAATTTAAAGAGAAAAAAGAACCGACTTCAAATAGTACTAGCCCAAACAGTTTATTAAAGTTCCCCTCGATTTATCGGGTTTTCCACCATCAAACCCTGATTGCCTGATCATGGGCACCAAACAAATTGGGAATATCTTCTTTCTCAAAAAAAGATAAACGGAGTTATCGGTAAATATACATATAAACGCACGTATACGGTCGAATTGAGATTTGTTTTTTTTTTATAATTTTGGTAGAATTATACTTAAAAATCTATAGAAGCCGTTTAAATTTTTTTAATGAATCAATTTAATTCTACAGTTTGGTAGAATGATAGTCAAATATATACTATTTGTTGTTCAAAGTTTCTCCAACATCCCACCTTGATATCCTTATTACATTTGAAATATCCTTAAAAAAAGAATCATCAAAATCGGTTCATAAACGAAGAAGTTGCATTACAATCAGTGAGTGAACAATCAATCATCTCCTGTTTTAGAACCCTGAGGGTTAAATTTTTTTATCCTAAATTCTTATGGGACCAACTTCAGCGTATATGATTATCAAAATCGGACTACTCTGTAAAAAGTTGTATTGATCATACATAAAAAAGGTATGCACGTCAAATTGAATGAATTGTAGATCCTGACTCTAACAGGAACCACAGTGGTGGGAAAGTGTGTGGGAATATCCCGAGATCGAATTGAGTAGCTCGTCCATTTTTCGTCGCTCAAAAATAATCAAAATGCTGCTAAATATGTTCTGAATCAACGGAAGAAGTGCCCAATATTGCCATGAACATGACTGTGTTGCATCTGGGCTGTCATTTTCTTAATTTTATAGCTTCCTTATATCATTGAGCAACGTTCTTGCGAAGAAGCTGCGCTTTAATGATATTCAAGTAATAATTAATACATACATGTACATTACCCTCGTAATCCCCAAAAGGGGCTGGATGCTGTCGAGCCCCTTTTGGGATCACGAAGATCCTTCGGCCACATTAAGCATAATAAGGAGTTAAGAATATCAATCGCCGTGAGTTACAAGTAGCTAGCTTAGTGCCTGAATGAATCTAAATCTCTAGATCATATAGGCGGTTCCTACCACATCCCAGAAAGAACGCAGCTGAGGCATTCTGTTTACATCACTGATCAGCATAGGATTGCCAGAACAGCATGGGATACATTTAAAAAATCTAAAATCTATGGGTTGTAAAAATAACAGGGTTACAGCTGCAGTTTGTGCTCTAGTATCATAGTGGATGTCATCGATATACTTCTGAAATATAGGTAAGTGTACTAGATATAGACCTACCTGGCCCGGTGGTATTCCATGCAGTTTATCCCGTTCCCGTGGGAAAATAGGGAGTATATTTATCAGTGGCGTGCACTGGATTTTACGATAAGGAAGGCAGTAAAAGTAATCCCCAAGGATTGACACCTATGTACCTATAGGTAACTTGTCTTTACGAAGTATCTACTCACCCACAAAACACAGGACCTTCGTTAGCCTATGTCGAGAGTACAACAAAAAAAGATCTAGTAATAACTCTATTATTAGGTCGGGAAGCCAAAATACTAAAGTAGGCAGTGTACTACAAGTAATGGCTAGATAATTAATTTAAAAAGGCTCCTAAGGACAAGCAGTCGCTTGAGATTCGATAAAATTAAGAATGGTCTAAAAAAATATATCTTTCAAAGATAGTAAAGTTGAAAACGAAAGAAATGCAACTACTTTATTCTGTGATATCTTCGAACTCGCTCTATTGTTGTTTTTTTTTTTCAAAAGAAAAAACACATGAACCGTCGCGTTGTCGTCGTCATCGCTTAGTAGCAAAGCATGAAGTTTTCTAAAAAAAAAAAAAAAATTCGGTATATAAATATTGTATTGTGTAGGTAAGGTATCAACCAATAATTCCTTAGAAGTATCACATAGGTTGGTGAATCGTATTTCGAACAAAGACACGACAATCGTATTTCGAACAAACATACAACTGTTCCGGGTTTCATCATGGTTTTTTTCCTTCACCGTATGAGTGTTACGTTGCGTACATAGGTCTAAAAAAGGGTTCAGTCCAGTATAACAAGTTTCAAATTCGCAACCTCCCGATTTCAACTCAAATACTCTAATAGAAAACTTAAAATTTAAAAAAAATTAAACAAAAAACCTTTTTAAGAAAGCTTTTATTTAAATGCCCTAAAAAGAGGGAAATAAATTTTTACTTACACATTTTAACTGTCTACTTATAGCCTATATACACAATTCATAAAATCATAAAAGCTTGTTGCGAGATTTAGGCTTGTGTAAATTAACTAGTTCCTAGGTACCTATTTCATTGACCAACTTATTCCGATAAGTTTATTTTTTATTTCACTTTAATTAGGTAAATACTTACAGACACATATCTAGTACCTACCTACTTACGCAAACGTCGCAACAAGCTTTTATGATTTTATGAATTGTCTATATAGGCTATAAGTAGACAGTTAAAATTTGTAAGTAAAAATTTATTTCCTTCTTTTTAGGGCATTTAAGTAAAAGCTTTCTTAAAAAGGTTTTTTTTTAATTTTTTTTCTAGTCAAACATAGCAAACCCTTTAATTTGATACCCATATTGAACTGGTGCATTTAAAATAATTCGTCCGCCATCTTGTAAATGCCGCCATGTTTGTTTTAGAAAATGGTCACTTTATTTTCCAAAATACATTTAGCAAGCCTTTCATTTCATACCAATATTGTACAGGTGCATTAAAAATAATTAGTCCGTCATCTTGTAACTGTCGCCATGTTGGATTTTGAAAAACGTCACACAGTGTACCATGCATTGTCATCCAAACCAAAGGTACATACAAAATCGGGTCGCAAGATTCCACCCGAACATCCTTACATACATACATTGCAAGTTAAATAAAAGCTTTTAAAAAAGAGAAAAGTTACTAGGTATTTAGTCACGTTTCACTAATTTAAATTACATTTTTTACATAGTAAGATATTTTACAGTTTTGTATAAAGTTAAAAAAAAACGCTTAGTGCGATAAATAACTACGTCGACTACACAATGTGTAAACGGAGCACAAACACAGCGAAGATTTACTATTTCAAAACTACCCACAATTGTCAATATATAGTTGGCATCCTCAGAGCTACGCATCAGAAATTTCATAAAAATATTTATCTGAAAGAAAAATGGAAGGCCGTAGATCTTTAGTGGCGGGTTATTACACTTACAAACATGTTTTGATTACTGGTGGCTCCGGTTTTATTGGAAAGGTGAGATTATTGTGTTCATTTTAATTAGAAATGTTTTGTACCTATCTTGTGGGTGGGTACTGTAAAAAGAAAAATAATAATCGAATTACGCATAAGAAATATTATCGGCAATCATAAATAAATTACTTAGTTGTTATTTTTTTATGTGAGAAATGGATTACGGTTGAGAAATTTTCTATGTGCCATGATGGCGGCTACATCCGTTACCTATTTCTTAACGGTGTGGCCGCCATTCCAAAACTAAGAATCAACCTTTAGTGAACTACCTGTTACGGCTGACAGATACCAGATACGTCGAAATAGTAATAAAATATTAGATACTCGTAGATTATTACAATAAAAACCTTAACTCACGGCTATCGTCTTAATTTTGCAACCAGTAGTAAGTAGTAGTTGTATTATATTTAAGGGCTGCCATATTTTGTAGGCTTTAATCGATATGATGGGTGCCGAAGTACTCCTCGTTGCTGTACCATCAAGGACTGCTGGAGCGAAACGTATCCCGATTTATGAAATGCCTTGGATATCATCATTTTTATAGATTTTGTAATATTTTTTTATATTTTATAGATTTTGAATATTTTTTTATAATGAAAATATTGATAAGTCAGTAGTCATTTCATAAACACCTCTGACTGTACTATACGTATCTTGCTACGATGTTTCCACACGAAGGTTTTCTTTCGCTGTAAGAGAGCTTGGAAATAAACGATTCTTACATTGCGATGACTACGTAAACTAGGCACAAGTGAAACAGACGTTATCTTTTACGCCCTGACTTTTTCCTCATTACTCTCGGTCTATCAGTTTACCTTTTACAGTACATTAAATACCAGGAATTTTTATATTGCGAATTCCAATTATAGGTACCGATAGGTATGGATAGTTTTAAGTAGATGACTAGTTTTTAGGGTTCCCTTACCAAATTGTAAAACGGAACCATTTCTCTTGCTCCGCTGTCCGTTTGTCGCCACAACTGATTTTGGGCATAGGGTGATGACCCTGACACGGTGAAGGACAACATCGTGATGAAACCCGTATACCACAGGGTTTGTGAACCCTATAACGGCGAAGAGCTAAACACTCTGTTACGTTGGTAAAGTAGGCTTTGGAAACCGTTGGCATGTGCTCAGTAAGTTCCGCTTTGGGAATACGCTTTAAACGACTTCAAAAAAGGTGACTTTCTCAATCCGAACACACATATGCTTTTTTAATGTTTGTTCGCGGACAACTTCGTCGTTTAAAGTCGTCATTTTCAAAGGTGGTCCCATGATAAGGCAGTCAGGATTTTGGCAGACCAGGTAGATCGAGGGGAACTTTGAAAATGAAAACGAGGGGCCTTTAGTACTGGTTGAAGTCGGTTCTTTTTTAACCCTCGGCGCAAAAGAAGGGTAGAGGGGTATCATAAGTTTGACGTATCTGTGTGCCTGTCTGTGGCATCATAACTCTCGAACTATTACAATACAGTTTCTTTTTCTTTAAAAGCTTTTGATCGAGCGTGTTTAATCGAAATCGGTTCACCAACTCCAAAGTTATAAGGGTTGAGAGTGGGGATGAACAATTTAACTTAAGCAAAGGGCACGACACGTTTATTCAAAATCTGTTTATTAAAAAAGTTAATAATGAAAGAGCACGATACGAAATTGTTTTTAAAATTGTTTATTTAAATTTGCAATTTAATTTTATTATTCTTTAAAATTGATATTTATAATACTAATGTGTACGGGGTACGGCTAAACTCTTGCATGCATTATGATAGAGAGACAGCTGAAAATGTTATTGTCACATAGGCTTTCGCTATTATTCCACAAATTTCAGGTACTCATTGAGAAATTACTATACACTTGCGTGGACATTAAAACCATTTACGTTGTCTTCCATCGACACGGCGGCGATGAGCTTCTCCAAAAGCAAATGGACGAATTAATCAACTCTCCCGTAAGTATGAAACTAAAATAATGAATTCTAATACACTCAGGCACATGTATATTGGCTCTGCCTATCCCTCTGGAAGACGAACAAGCGTGACATGTATGTGTAATATAAATTCAAAGTGAAGCAGGCATTGGAAATTCCCACAGCAGTCACTCCGAGTAGTTCAACATGACAGACGGTTTTATCGATATTTGCAACGTCAGATACCTGCAAAAAATGGTGCTTATGCCTTTCAAGGTATAATAATAATATAATAGCAGAGAAACACTGTTCGTACGCATGTATTATTCATATAAAATGAACTACTTAGACTACAGAGTGTAAAAACACCCTGAGCAATGGTGTTAGAAACGTTGCTGGGCTCGTCAATATGAACAACTTTTACTATGGCGAGAATGTGGTAAAATGGAAAATAAAATTCAATCCCCATACAAAATGTCATCTCCCGAGGCAAAAATTTGTCTGTTTTGTGTTAGGATGTAAAAATTTTTTTCGTTACCGCATTGTCGTCATAGTACATATGGATGTTCATATGGACGAGCCCAACCACGTTTCTGAGACCTTTGCCTTTTACACGCAGTATTTCCTCAACAAAATCTGAAAATCGCATCAAAATCAAATCTATTGTATAGTTTTCAAAATCTAAGTATGTATACGCCAGGCAGCAGGAGACGATTTTGATTTATAATATGTTTTGATGGTTCCCGATTTACCTACACTTAATATTTTCTACTTTATTGGTACTGCTTCTTCGTATTGGTGTTTATATAATAATCCACCATACGTGTTTAAGGTATTCAACCGCATGAGAAATGAAGGCAGATCAAATGAATTTAAGAAGATAGTACCCCTACTCGGTGACATCATTCAGCCTGGTCTGGGACTCACTGATGAAATTAGGAAAGAGATTATCGAAACGGTAAGACTTATTATCATAATTATTTAATGAGATAATTGTAGAACGATGACTAGGAAATTAAAAATGTAGTAAGTAACTTTGGAATACGATGAATAAGATAAGGAACGCCAGACAGGTAAGTGCGAATAGGTTTTTTAAATGAAATGGAGTGCAAAATCATTAATATTGACAGAAAAGTTATTTATTTATTTATTAGACGGAATACATACAATTATGATTACGAACATAGATGAACTTTTCCTAAGTTCATCATACTAGCGTGTGCACTCTGGTCTCTGATTCAAACTAAATAATATATGTGTTTGCATATTATATAGATAATTTCATTTTGCAATAGATAATTCCAACAAGAATCTTTTGGCGCTGAGTGCTGGGCAAATGTGATTTTTTCCACTCCTGTTATTTCTCCCTTTTTTATTAATTTTAGATGCTTTGCTTAGGCTTATATTGTGAATGTTATAGAACATTATCCATTGAACCAATAATCTTTCGTGCCAAAAATGGCCAGCAGCTTGAAATGCAATGTTTATTTTTTAATTACATTTAGGTGTCAGTGGTGTTCCACCTGGCAGCCTCGGTGAAGTTCTCGGAGCACCTGCGTGCAGCACTGGACATCAACGTGACCGGCACACGAAACGTACTCAACCTTTGCAAGGAGATCAAGAACCTCGACGTAAGTGTTGCCTTATTCATAAGGACAATTGAGTTACAATTTGTCTCTTTTACAAAAAAAGAAACAAAACTATAGGTACCTACCTGCATTTCAAAGATGCAATCGTAAAGCGGGTACGGATTTCCACCAGAAATTGGTAACAAGAGCAATGTACCTAAAGTCAATTAACATTGTAAACAAACAACAATACAGTAAACACAGCGCGGATCGCAGGATCAACGTTGGAGATGCTGTGCAACAGAGATAAAGGATAGGCAGAAGAAGAAATACCAAACAGTTAAATATTTCTTGGATTTATTTTACAATATAGTGGATAACCTGAAATTTGGGTCTTGTACCTACATTAACCCCCTTACCAATAAACGTGTTATCACTTACACAACGGTTATTATAATAACTGGTTAATCCGTAATTGACATGCAACAGACAAGTTAAGTTGAGCTTTATGTATTTTCGAAATAGCAATTCCGCCATTATTAGTAAGGTCCTTAGTTTAGTATGTCACCAGAGAAGGATAGAAGGGCAAAATAATGGCTGTCTAGTATATTCTAATAGGTAATTATATCAAAGGTAAAGGAACCTTTTTGATCATGCTGCCTAGAAATGAAATGCTGACTAAACATTTATTTGACTAGGAAGAAAAATGACTACGTTGGAATATACATTATATTATATGGATACCCTGGAAATTCGACTACCAAGATCGAGCCATATGTACATACCTACCAAGTACCAACATACCAAAATGCGAAAATGCGCAATTAAATAAAAACTTGTAATAGGGAGGTAAAAAAATGTTCAAAGAAGCTCAGCTAACATGAATAATGTCAGCAAGGTAGTCGTTTCGATCTGTAGAGGAATTACTACTGTTAGGGATATTGATCCTTAGGAGTTTTAGGATGAGGAATGAGTTGCCGGAGTCTGTGTTTCCTGCGCAGTATAGTCCGGAGGCCTATATAATTAATTGGAGGGTAAACAGTTACCTAATGAACGAATGTGCTCCATCATAGACCACATCGCTGATCAACAGCAGACAGGATGGTGGTCAAGCAATTGTTCAATGCGTTTAAAAATAAAATAAAATTGTAGGCATTTTGCTTCGTACCCGTTTTAATTTTTAGGCTGCATGATCAAAAAAGCTACAGACAGAGCTTTCCCTTCTTTTGTCTCCAAGAATCTGGTCAACTTTAGGGACACAGTAAATGCCATCAAACTTGATAGGCTACTTTCCTGATAGAGCGTACCTATTAGTACATGTGACTTGTTTGACCGTGATCATGTTACAGGCATTGTGCCACGTGTCAACTGCATACGCGAACGTGAACAATATGGTGCTGATAGAGGAGAAGGTATACAAGCCGCCCTGCACTGAACAGGAGGCGTACGCGTTCGCTAACAAATATGCACAGACCACAATCCCCGAAGATGACCTTCAGCAGTTCCTGGGTATGTCCAGTCGGTCCTGAATTTAGGGACCAAGTCTGCTACAATCACGTAGATCATGCATCTACGCTCTGGCATCGTCTATTATTTTTTTATGACACAGAAAGTGTCATAAAAAAATCTTAGACACATTTTATTGAACGGACAAAAAAATATACCAATAATTTTTTTTTTTAAATATCGATTTGTTCACATTTTATTAACAGAAGAAAGTAATCTTAATCATTTATAGAGAAAATGCGAATTGCTGATAAGTAAAAAAACCCGAAATGTTAGGACGTGAGTCACACTAAGTATGTTTGTTAACGGAAAATTGCTGATCGGATTTGCACGAAACTTTGTTTGGGATAAACAATATCCCTAAATACCCATGAGAACAGACTAAACGGAATACACTGCGGATAACGTGATGGGTTGACCCCTCATGTGCTGTAGCTAGCTTATACATATAACAATAGGGAAGTCCTGAGGGAACCGATGGGCACACATGAATAGTATGTAAGGCTTTGTATAAGGCGAACGCGGTTTGTGATATAACCGTACAAAACTGCATGTAAATGGACCCGAGCAATGGTCTTGGAAACGTTGTCGGTATCGTCAAATGGAACAACTTTTACTATGGCGACCATTGCTCGGGGTTATTGTGACATGCCTAGGTACAAGCAGACAGGACAGAATATTAAACGTGTATCGGTGTCATCACCATCATTGCGTTGAATCATTGTATTGAGTGTCCCATATACGTCTTAGATAAATATCTGTCGGTAATGCTCTCCATACCCTTCAATCGATCCAGTATGTATGTCCCGTGCACTAATGGAACCATAGAGACCAACATACATGTTCAGCTCATATTTCAGTAAAATTTAGATTTCATCATCATCAGCCACATGACGTCCATTACTGGACGAGGATCTCCCTCAATGATTTCCATGATAATTTGGGGGGAATTACATTGACATTTTCCCCCAAATAAATAGCCACGCTTTGCAGGCGGGTTGGTTATCGCAGTGGTGTTGTGGGCTGCAGCACTCTCCGTGAACTCACTCACGTCTTCTGGAAGGATACCACCGCTTCTTACGACAGGAAAAGTTGGGCTGGGCTGGACACATGTATTCTACTCGCCGTCACCGCATGGTTTAAAATTTAGATTTAGATTATCATTATACTTTATGTCGCAGGTCCGTGGCCTAACACATACTTGTTTACAAAGTTCCTGTCTGAAATCGTGATCAACGGCGAGAAGGGCTCCACTCCAGTAGTCCTGATTAGACCTTCCATTGGTGAGACTTGTTCTGACTTACATGTTATTTCTGATTACTGTTTTTACACGGTACACATACTGTAGCTCTCTACTGCACAATGCAATTTAAATTTCATTATTTTTATTATTTAAATAAGAGATCTGGCACTTAGATTTCTAAATTTAATTATCATTAAGATTTTACTTTTAAGGCGCCCTATTGCATGCTGCAGAAAGAAACAACATATAACCTGTGTTACTTATCGATTTTTGTGTGTGTTGACTTATGAAAATGAGTTTTTTTTTTAAATTGTCTGTATATCCTCATGAGAAGCTGGATGCGAGAAGCCGAAAACAGATCACAGTGGCGTGCAATTGGAGAGGCCTATGTCCAGCAGTGGACAAGTATGGGCTGATGATGATGATGATGATTAAAATAGTATTGTTGACAATATTTAAGTGAAATGTATTAAATAGTTTGTAAAATTAATATAATAATAAAAACCGGGTTTGAAACGATTACACATACTTAATATTAGTTTCCAACCACAAACTGAGATAAAAGGCAATAAATTAGTATTAGCCGAGCTTGTAAGAACTCGCACACGATAAAAAGTTAACAACAGTCATGGCCCATTTCTTTGCTTTGATTTTGTACTGCAATCAACACTTGGCAGCTCATCATCCGCATTTGTTTCCAATTTCTGCCGTGTTGTGCGCTGCGGTCGTTATCTGTCTGCCACTACTCGCTTTGCACATAGCCAATATAATAACACAAGTGCTTTAGCTACTTAACATGGGATGAAGGCAATGTGGGTGTTGTTGTGAAATATTTATTTATTACTAGCTGTCCCGGCAAACATTTGTTTTGCCATATTAAGTTGCCTATGTACCCCGTTTATTGGGTGAAATACAAGTGGTAGATGCATAAAAAATAGATAGTAGCCGATTCTCAGACCTACTGAATACGCATATAAAATTTGGTAAAAATCGGTCAAGCCGTTTCGGAGGAGTATGGCAACGAAAACTGTGACACGAGAATTTTATATATTAGACGAGAATTTTATATATTAGATTTAGAAGCACTTACTAATGAGAGAAAGAGACCCTTAGGACCGTTTTGGGAAACTACAGTTATCAGTATTTAAGTGTCGTATGAGCAGCATAGTTTGTCTTTTTCGATTAGAGAGAGACCATTGTTACGTGAACAGAGATCTATACTTGAGGGATTTTCAGAGTAAATCAGTTATTTTGTAACCATTTCATAATCGTAAATTATAAGGACAATGTATCACACGTTACGTACATTCTTTAAAACTTCAGATCGTGTCTCCAGATCCACTATTTTTGTGGTTTGACTGTAATTTGTCGGTTTCTCTATCATAAGGGATCGTTTTGTATAAGTGCTCAATACTTAATAATTCACCGTATAGAAAACTTCGTGACGAAACCCGCACACACACACACACACACACATGTGTGTCAGCCCTATAACGAAGATGGGCATTTTCTCAGCAAGTCTACCCTGCTTTGAGACTAAAAACTGTTTTTTTAACGTTAACATTTGATACCAGTGACGGCAGCTTATAAGGAGCCTATGCCTGGCTGGATGGAGAACAGAAAGGGCCCCACAACCCTCCTGTGCGCGGTGGCAGACGGCGCCTACCGCGTCATGAAGGGCATCGGGAGCCACCGAGCTGACCTCATACCAGTGGACACAGTGGTTAACACTATGATTGTAGCGGCTGCGCAGTGTCATAAGTAAATAGTCGATTTTTATATCAATACTCAATATATTTATTGCGTTCCACAGTGGTCATAGAGTTGTTAGTTAGGTTTAAGTGTACAGCATTGTGGACCCTGATGGGCACAGCAAATATAAAATATGTAGAAAAGAGCAGTGCAACCAGTTAGGTATTATATACGTAGTTATTTGATCTTTATTTTTTACTTATCGTCAAAGTATTCGCAGAGGCAGTAATATAGGCTTTATTAATAATTTTTTTAGGGCTTTACAAAATTTTGGATTATTTTTATCTTGGTTTGACAGTGGCAGCTGTGTCTTAACATTTTTTTAAAGCTATGAGTTAACCAACAAAAGGAAAACTCGTAACTACACAATATTACCAAAGGTTCCAAAGATTCTTATAAGCTTATTCTAATATGAAAACAAACAGCTGTTATTTATAGATTCTTTTTGCCATGGATTAAGATGTAAATGACAGAAAGTTGGATTAAAAACAGCGACCTCTAGAATTCCCCACTGAATTGACGAATACGGAAAATGGCGTTGTTGATCAAACAAATTATTAACAAAGTATTTAACGCTGCTAACTCTCCTACTGTTTACTGACTACTTTTAATTAGGTTATCGATTCAGCGGTAATTTTCTCATACACAGAGTACTGTCCCGAATACCAATGCACAGTGACTGTCATCACCAAAACAAATTAGTACTTATATTGATTGCTGCGCTGGAACCTTTGTGATGCATATAGTAGCTATGTAATTCACGCATCAATATCGGAACCATATCGATTACGAGAATTATTATTATACTAAATTTAAATTCAAAACACTAATTTTATTATATTAAATTTATTATAACACCAAAATAATTCTCATGCGTATCTTCTTTTCCCTCTTATATTTTGATTCCCGCTTTTGCGAGAAGGTCCAGACCCGTTTGTCCTGCCAATATAAAATACTATATGTTGAGTAGTGCTAATGGATGATTCAGTAATGGGCTGACCACAATCCTAAAAACGTCTCTTTTAAAAAGTGCTGGTGAGTACACTGAATGAAGCAAGGGATTTAACATGTTGTAACCAAATTATTTTTCAGCCAAAATATACACTAAGCTTGAGAGAGCACAGAAAAACATTGCTTTTAAATTTATTTGGTTTTAGGAACAAAACGAGTATCTTCTTCCCTAGGGAGGGAACTTTTAATTTCATTTTTGCACCTAGGGTGAAAGACTTGTTTTGCTCCCACTTGTTTTACGAGGAACAAAACAACTGCTTTCGTAATAGATGTTATGAAAAATCTTTCTGTGGAAATTTTGTTAATACTTTTGTGGAAACTCGATTTAAGACATAGAAAAAATATTTGTTGTTATAGTGTCAATGAGGGGCGGGATGTGTACCTAAAAGTTGCATACAGGGCTATTCTTCGAAATATCTGAAGGAATTGCGTTAGGGCCCGCCCAAGCGATCAGTCCGGCTTCGGACTCCGGCTCGGGATTAATCAGGGATAATCCCACCACCACAAGCCCTACCTGCCTCTCGGTTTACGGGCCATTCTCTGGAGACGTGCGCATCTGCTTGCTTTTTCCTCTTTTCAACGCACACGTTTTTTTTTGTCTCCATACAAATTATCTTTGTCCATCCCTGTTTCCATCCATGTCCATCCTCTCTTTCGTTTTCCGGCCGCAAAGGATAGGGAGCACATCGCACTAATACTTCTCTTCCCCTGCGGCCCCACCACGCCGCCATGTAGTGGCGCGTTGGGATACCGACTGTCCTCTTCCTCCGCGACCTTCAATGCGGCCACGTCATGGGACGCAGCCTGACCGCTTGTCTGAAGGCTCGAATGCGAGCACTGGACCAGTCAATAGACCGGTCTAGTGGGTTCCTCCTAGCCACGCCGTGTGCCCCTACCGGGGTACTAAGCCCCCTTGCAGGACAAGGCGGGGACCCATAGAGGGGGTAAATGTCAATTACACTCAGTAAATGTCTGAAATTGACTTCGCAAAGTGTGTCGACTCATCGACTGCATGTGTTTTTTAAGAAATAATTTCGCCAATCGATATCTTAATTTTTGTTTGTTACGTTGTGAAATACTTTTTTTCCTTTTTTCACATCCTTTATTGAAAAATGATAAAATGTCGTGCTTTCAGTGAGCCGCTTTTGAAGGTATTCAACTGTGTGTCAAGTACACTCAACCCTGTCACATGGGCGCAGGTTGTTCGCGGATTCGCCAAAGGAGCCGTAAGAAGGAAACAAAGTGAGTACCTACATTGCTACAGGGATCTATTGACGTTTCATTGTTGAACACTATTAATACACACGTGACCAAAAATTCCGGTTCTGACATCATTTTGTCACACAACACATCTAAATATCTCGTAATCGAGAAGCTGAGTAATAAAAAATGTATTTTAAAGATAATTATAATAGCGAAAAGAAAGTCGTAAAGTAATGTTGTCTTGTATTCAATATTTATATACCACTTTTATAATTTGGTGGCTATTGAAACAAAGCTAAAAACAAGTGTCATTAATTGGGTCATGTTTTGTCTTACAGCCTACTTTAAGTTGTTGTATGATACTTGTTTTATCTTGTGTTAAAATATCAAAAAAAGTTTGAAACTGTGCGAAAACTTATTTCCTTACTTATTTTCTTTAATGACTTGTAACCACTTATTCTAACTCGTGGCAAAAAATATATTCGTAAACGGGAGAATCGATTAAAAAAACTGTTTTTCTCTCTCCTGTAAAATTAGCTAATACCTAGATTCAAGGCAACGAAACGATCGACTTTAGCCGAATGTCGGTGTTACAAGTTTCTGTGAATAACTGAAATTAAGCCGATGAAATCGCGAGGCATCCGCTACTTAGTATTCAATAAAATTTACCAATAAAATACACCTGGTATTTCTCGCTTTCTAGAACTTGTTTTAGGTGCCTTGTTTATTCTTTTTTGTGAAACTAGCTGTACCGCGTGGTTTTATGTTTTGCTTCGATCTCGAAGAATTTTGGGATAAAAAATAGCCTTAGTCACGTGTCTTTTCAACGGTGAAGGATTTTTTAAATCGGTTCTCTAGTTTCCGAGCCTATCCAATGCAAACATCTTTGTTACTCTTTTTAATTTTATTTAGATAAATTATTTTCAATCCTAAGATCTGGATGTCTCTTAAATTAGGTGGAAACACAGCCACGCGCCATAAGATCATCGATAAAATATTGTCAGAGAAATATTACACTTGTACAGTTCATAAGCATTTGGAATATACAATACAGCCTTTGGACAGTCTGATATTTCTACTTCTAACCTTCTATGGCGACCGCTGAAAGAAGTGAGACAGGATGTCTACATAGCAATAAGTCAAGTATACTCTAAAGGATTATACGTACTTTGTAATCCATAGTGGAAATAACCTAATAGTCAATACAACAGTGAAGAAAATATTCACACAGTAGTAGTATAAACATACGTTTTTATTCAGCATCCTGAGAGCTTACTTACTATAGAACTTATTTGATTAATCACTACTAGTCTAATAATATATACACACGTTCATAATTCCTGAAATGGGGTGACAAAAACCCTTTGTAGTAAATACAATGCCTCCTAAAGTACTTCTGTTATGACATTTGGGGTTCAAATGTACAAATTGTAAGGCTATTGTTGTTGAGTGGACATTCCTCTATAGACCCTTTCACTCAAAGTGTATAGCCCTTAGGTTTCCTTTTACATAGAGCACTGGGAGAAATACGTCGCGCTGATGTCAATATTTCTACGTCCCATCCCGACCGATATAAAGGTCCTGTTTGGAATGAGACCTTCACAGTGAGATCCAAAAAGGCTTAGTTGACAAGAAAATTGTCTATCACCCTAAGATTGAATTTATTACTTACGTGTTAAATGCTATCAAGATTGAGAGACCGCTTTTGTAGCAGACTGTGCCAGAAAACTCCAAGTACAACCTTTGAATTCGTGAAAGCACGACTTTTTTTTACAAATAGGTATGCATACCAATTTGCAAAAAATAACTCGCATACCTCCCCGAACCCATGTTACCCCATTCCTTAATCAGGGTAAAATTTTGAATATGGCGAACGGTTTAAAGTTGTATTTTTCCTCCTTGCTTTTTGGTGTAATGCATTCAAATAAACCTTCCTTTTTTTCTTTTTTTTTTTGATTTCGAAGGGGAAATCCTTTATGGACACCCAGCCGCCCAGGGGAGTGACTGGGTTATGTCGGACTCACACCGACTAAAACCCCTCTGGTGGCCTTCGGCGGTGCATGAAGGGTGACTCCGGGTCAGAGAGAATAAATTAATTGTCTTATCTTGTTATATTATTTTAGACAGATTACCATTACCCGGTCTCCTGTTCACTGAGCGGGAGTGGATTATCACTTGGATCACCTTCCTGATGCTCATCATTCCTTGCCACATCATGGACTTCTTCCGCTCGGTGATTGGAAAAGCTCCTAAGTAAGTATAAACATAATAATACATAAAAATACCTATTGGGAACATTTCAAGCACGGTAACCAAACTATCATCATCAGCTACATAGCGTCTACTGCTGGACGAGGGCCTCCCCCAATGAGATCCGTCATTTGGGGTGAAATGCCAATAATCGCCACGCTTGGCAGGCGGATTGGCCATCGCAGTGGTGTTGTGGTTCGACTCACAGAGAGCGCTGTTGCCGTTCTCTGGAGAGTTCCCTCGGTCGCCTCTTACGACCCCGGACGGGAAAAGTAGGGTAGTAGGTACACGTGTATTCTATTCGCCGTCACCACACGGCGGCACGGGCGACGGAACCAAACTTTGATACCCACTATATTCCTATTCAGAAATATCCTCAATACTCAATATATTTATTTGTGTTCCACAGAGGTTGGCAAGAGATTATAAATTCTGGTGGACTCAAATTTGGTGTAGAAGTTATCTTAGTTTATTAGTAGTATTTATATAACTATAGCGTGAGGTTATCAGCCAACAAAATGTTCTGCAGTTTGGCGGAATTTTATTTCATATAATACCTAACGTGTAAAAGTGAATAAATTAATTAAAAAAAAGAAGTGGGACTAATAAAAATAATATTGGAAAAGTCTGGCTACAAAAAACTAAAGAAAATGCGAACAACTGAGCCTATTTTGGCCTCACAAGTTACTTCAGCAAATCAACAGCCAAATGTTATTAGTATATTTCTCTCACCAACTGATGAAGTAGAAATAAAGCAGAAGAAAAATATATGGTACCGCTGAAATCATCTAAAAGTGCAGTGTAGTGTTCGTTTTGTGTTGTAAGTTGTCTTTGTACTTAGTAATATAAAATCTTTTACTTTAGTTTTTTTTCTTTATGAGAGAATCACAAATATAGATGAGCAAGTTAAAATGCACGCATCATAGATACCTACAAGTAAACATACTTGATATAGGTTATTATATCTAGTGTGGGGCCGAATGTAACCAAGCAAATATGTAATATACCACTAAGATACGATTTTTATGTGAAATAAATCATTTCTTAATATATAAAAATCCAGTGTCATGATGTTTGTTCCCAATGAACTCTTCACCAAGGCTACCGATATTCACAAAAGTTGGCATTTATATGTAATGTCATCCAGTTTGAGAGATAGGATAGTTTATATTTTGTGACATCCACTGCTGGGCACAGGCCACTGGAGGTTATACTAATTTTATATTCATATTAATAGTTAAGACAGGACAACGTCTGTCGAGTCCACTAGTTATTATTATAATTGGTGTACAAGAGGAGCAAATTCCTTTTAAGTATCTTATGCCCTACGAATATACCTAAATGTTACATTGATTGTTAAACTTTTATCCCAGGTACGTAAAAGCACACGATATGTTGAGAAAAACCGACCACGTATACAACTACTTCACAAGGAACGAATGGTATTGGAGCCAATGGCGTGTGCTACACCTGTCGGAGAAGATGCAGGCGGAAGACAAACGAGACTTCCCCATTGACGCCAAGTCTATCGATTGGCCTCAGTATCTAGATATATACAGTAATGGAGCCCATACATATGTAGAAAAAATGTATTGAATGGCTGTTAATTATGTCAAAACAAAATGTATTGGTTTTTAAACTACATAAAAAGTATAGTGTTAAACTTATCAATACATTCGTCTGTTTGAAGACGAAGCATGTTTTTTAACAATGAAATAACGTGAATTAATATTTTTTTTATTTTATATGTACTATGGTTCATTTCACACATTATTTAGGTAAAATCATTTAAATTAAAATTGAAATAAGTAGGATACAATTTTACTGTTAAATGGAAAAATACTTAATAATCAGAATCTGAATGTAATTAATGTCTGTGTGCATGAATAGTTTTAAGTCTATTGAATAATATTGGGATATTCCTAATTTCAAAATAAAAACGCGAGAAATATTTCGCCCAATTCTTTTATCAATTCCTATTAATTGTTTTATTGTTACTTATTACAATTATTTTAAAAGTGATCCAAGTAACATGTATTTTTTGATCATTTAAGCTTGACATTATTGTGTTATGAATCAAAATCATAAAATTACACATTTTGTATTGGGTGACTTTGTTAATGGTTGATAATAATATACGTGATATCCATCAAAAGCGAGATTAAGCTATTTCTGTTCCCCAGGAATGGCTTATAATTGTACTAAAGGGGCTATTCCGAAGCGAGCTGCTGTCTGTCATAGCCGACAGCACTATTTCTTAAAAATTTGGTCATTCGTGCATCAGTCGACAGCTCGCTTCGGAATAACACCTTTACATTGTAACTGTGTCAGACTATATTAGGTACTTACTATTTTTTTTCCTGGGAAATCCTCATTCATGGACACCCCGCTGCTATGGGGACGGTGCGGCGACGGGGTAAAAACCCGATAGCCGTCAGTTATCGCTGGTGCTGGGTGGGCCCTGAGCACCCAAACGACATTCTTCAGGACCACCTACTACTGTTTAAACCTGACGTACACTTAAATTCATGAAAGAATTTTACATTATTTTCACTATTACTGACAAAAAAGAGAGAGCACTTCTTCACTTCAGAAAGTAACAATATTTTTTTCGTAGATTGTGTACCAATGTCGTCATATTGATAGGTACGTATAATGTATGTATGTACGTATATTTGTATGTATGTATTCAACCGCAAGTCCATTACAACTCGGGTCAGTCCCAGATTGATGGTCATCGTCCACTGCTGTCCTAATGTATTTTAAGGTACCTTATTAGTATGTATTAATGCGTGGTCAAAGCTTATAGAATATTTATAAGTTTCATGTAACTTGAATACTTTTAAATTGAAATTTATGTCAAAAGTTTGTACCGGGTATTAGGCTCGAAATGAATCAAAGACAAGCACTCAACTTACTTTCGTTGTTTGCTGGACGTTTCGACACGGCTGCATGTGCCGTGGTCACGAGGTGGTTGGAGTACGGCGGCGATGCGAGTGACGTCGTTCACTAGTTTGGCTGCTAATCCGGAACTACCGTAAAATGTGACAGTTTCTACACACCACACTACAGGTTGATTTTTTTTTTGCGCGAGGTTTAATTTGGCTGGATAGTACACTGTCTGCTGGACAGTGTACTATACCTACAGCCGAGCCACTTTCAATGTATTTTTTTTCGTAATTCACAATACTTACCTGCCAGTACCTGTATATCGTCGCCTTAATTCTAATAAAGCATAAGTCATTTCGAGCAATTTTTGTTTTATTTGTCATTTCGATAGAGTAGACAAAACTACATTCATCTCTTTTTTGCGTTCACAAACTTTGTTAGTAAGAAAGAGAGCAAATTCTGTTGAAGTAATAGACAATAACTCACATCAATATTTTTTAACGGACCTCAGTACCTCTTATTAGAATTTAAAAATATTGTTGTGACTTATTGTCTATTACTTCAACAGAATTTGCTCTCTTTCTTACTAACAAAGTTTGTGAACGCAAGAAAGTGATGAATGTAGTTTTGTCTACTCTATCGAAATGACAAATAAAACAAAAAATGCTCGAAATGACTTATGCTTTATTAGAATTAAGGCGACGATATATTATCTGCCACATACATTATCTGAAGCCGCGTGGTGACGGCGAATAGAATACATACGAACTTTTCCCGTCTTGGGGGTCGTAAGTGGCGACCGAGGCAACTCTCCAGAGGACGGGCAGCAGCTCTCTCTGTGAGTTAAACCATAACACCACTGCGATCGCCAATTCGCCTGCCAAGCGTGTCGATTATTGGCATTTCCCCCCAAATCATTATGGAAGACATTGGGGGAGGCCCTCGTCCAGCAGTGGACGTCATGTGGCTTATGATGGTTATGGTGGTGTACATTATCTACGTAACACGTACATTATTTTGGTATATATACGTTATTGTCCAGCATTTGTTGTGGAAGAGTAGGACACGGATTAGTGCATTTATCCTTATTCTTGAGTACTTTTTCGACGCGTTGAAATGGCCGTGTGTAATGTATAAGTGGTTTTATTAAAGGCATTATGAGTTCTATTTCGTTGCTTCGGCTACGAAACCTACCTATGAATTCGTCCAAAGCCTAATTTTATATATAATATACCTACAGTGTAGCACATATCCGCCTATGATTTATATGGGCTGTTCGGCCTAGCCGTGGATAAGCCAAAGAATGAGTCCTGAATCCAATCAATGTAAAATATAATATAAAATGTACAATTTCAACGTGACTTTCATAGAGAAGCAAGTAAACAAATGTTCTTTTGGTACCTATTTACCCGTAACCAGAAAACTTCCAGGCTATACTGAGCAGGAAACACAGACTCCGTGCAAGTCATTTCACATCCTGCGGTTCGCACTATGAAAGTAGGCGCTTCAATTATTACTATTTTAGTTACACAGGAAGTGTCATCAGAACTGAAAGACCACCATTTTATCCGACCATTAATAAATATTACGAAACAGTTAGGTACATTGTAGTAAAATAATAAAACGTATCCCAAGAATGGGATAAGACGATAAGATAAACATGTGATTGCTTTTTGTAGCACCAAGTCACGTAGTCGTCTTGGATTCAATGTGAGAGTATAATATATACTTACACGTGATCTCCAGTGTGCTGGATCTCCGATATCTTTCGTGATGTTGTGACAGACTAGACTCGACATTCAGGCGCGTCTCCAGGGAAATTTGTACCTGTGCTGAAAGTAATTGCCGTCTCCACCACTTTTTTTGGGCAGCTGCTTACGTGAAACGTTCTGTTCTTAGGACCTATAGTTAAGACCTTTTCCGATACTAGATTATTTTTAGATCTAGTGTTGTTTCTTTTGGCTGACTGTTTCAAAATGAGATGACGTGAATTAGATGGATAAATAAATTATTTGTATTGTATTAAACTATAGGTTTACGCTTCTCCGTGTTTATATACAAGGAAGTATTTTGCTGACAGGAACACTTCCACCCATTTAAAGAAAGGAGGGCAAAAGTGCTCTCATAGGTATCTTAACTGGAGAGCGCTGTGAAAAAAGAAATATGTTAGTACAGTATGAATAATGCTCGTAAACGGCTCAACGCTATACACTCACGCTCATAATACCTAATGAGAACGAGAAAAACTTTGCACGATATGGCTCCTGGGTCAGTTTTAGCCTGACAGTTACATGAGCAAATATTCAGGGTGTTCAAGATAGGTGTCCTAATTAATGCCATTTCTACCTATCTGTCTCTTGAGTCGCCATTACGACTTATACTTAAAAAAATCACATCAGGTATCAATCACTCTGTTTACATTTGTGCTGAAAGTGCTTTACGCCGCGTATTTGTGTTAAAAGTCACGTACCAGCTATATCGTTAAAAAAATATGAAATTTAAGGTACCTTTTTTACAAATCAACCAAAAATAATTAATTAATTCTAATGAAACCCTGGCTCGTTTATTATATAAGTTATTAAATAAATCTTGCGAATAATTCAGTTAAATATAAATAGTGTGTATAATGAATAACCAATTGAGTCGTGTGACAGCTCGATCATAAGCCCGATTGCTGTATCGACATTTCGATTTAAATGCGTTCACAGGAGAAATCGGGAGGCTGCGACAACGTCAAATAGTTAACGAACCTATTTGGTTTGTAAATAGTCGCATGATCGCGTCACGTTCACGGAAAATCCGATTGAAAATCAGTCGTTGATTTTAATTATTGTTTACGCCGACTGCGCTTGCAACGGATGTCAATATAGGGAGACCGTCCTTGTGAAAATGATATGTAGGTTAGCTACACATTTGATTTGATACATCAATGCCGACTGAATTTCCTTTAACCCAATTTGTTGTTGGGGACACTTTCTTGAAGACAATAGAAGTACCTATTTTAAGCGACTTCTAAAAAGGAGATTACTCAATTCGACCCCTGTATACGATACCGACCGGCAACATGTGTAATACCTTTTAAGGGATTTTTATTCAAATCTTATATTATATGTATATCGAACAAACATAGCTAAGAATACGCCCGATTAAATCAGCTTTTAAGCAAAAAAATGTATTTCATTAGTTCGAGAGTTATGATGCCACAGACAGATACACAGACACGTTAAACTTATAACATCCCTCTTTTGCGTCGGGGGTTACAAAAATGCACGCACAAATTAGAATTAAAAAATAGAACATTGAAAACTACGAGTATAAAGTATACTTACCTGAAAAAATACTTACTATACTCGCATAAGTAATCATTCTATCTATGAGATTTAACTGAAAATATCGAGTGGTAAATATGAAGCGGTACCGAGGATGGACGTTGACTGACAGACACAAGGGGACGGACCTAATGTATAAATCACTGTCAATATAATTCTGTTTGGTATTTTCATCCATGTTATATCGTTCTTTATTACCCATCTGTCTGTCAAGATGGGTTCATTCTGAAATTGACCGACTGATTTACCTCTCCCTGGTAAAATTATTTGAAAATCACATACCTACTGAAAAGTTAAGAGAAACAGTAGGATCGTAACAGTCTAATAAATTTACTTAAATAACGGAATTCTATGATTTCCAAAAAGCAACAACATCATCATTATCAGCCACATGACGTCCACTTCTGGACAACGGCCTCCCCCAATGAATTCCGTCATTTGGGGGGAAATGCCGATAATCGTTACGCTTGGCAGACGGGTTGACGATCGCAGTGGTGTTGTGGTTAAACCCACGCGCTCAGAGAGCCCTGTTGCCCGTTCTATGGAGAGTTCCCTCGGTCACCTCTTACGACCCCCATGACGGGAAAAGTTGGGTTGGGATGGTAATACATGTAGGTATTCTATTTGCCGTCACCGAACGGCTAAAAACAACGAGCAACATAATGCCTCTTCTCCAAATTAACCTTAAAATCAGAGTCCAAGGACTCTAATGGCTTATAACCGGGACATCTTAGTCTCAATAGTCTATTCGAGAAAGACGAACATATCTTCTTTAGTCAAGAAGAGATCTTTCTTCAAGATTCTCTCTGATTAAGTAACGTTTGTCTCGTTCTAATCGTTTTTCGTGTAAAAGAGATAGACATACTTATTATGCTCAAGCAACATTTGAGCACCTACATGTTGTATATTATATTCAGGATACAGACCTTAAAAATAAACATATCGCACAGAACAAAGTGACACAAAACTAAATGTGTAATTTTATGAAATGGAACCTTAACATAAAAAATACAAAACTTAAATTACAAAATCGGCATGTTTCGTATTGGGTCCTTTTTGTTCTAACTTTGCGATATTTTCATAAAGTATCGTAATATATTTAGAGCAATGGACATGTATGAACTACACTGTCCATATAGGCGACGCAGAAATAATCAACTGCTTTTATAAGGCTAGGAAAAGTGCGGAGTAAAACAAATGTAAATAATTAACTATTTGGTTCCGGTTACCCGTGCGGTGTTAGTGGGGTGGAAGATCCCTTAATGGCCACTTGATGTGACTTTCTCTGACGTAATTTGGTACTTAAAGTACTGAATAGTTCAGTTAATTACTCTTCTTCTTCTTAAAATCGATTTTAGCAGAACGTACACGAAACTATTATTTACTTTCAAAGTGAGAATTTGTTGAGCAAGTAACTATCCATATGCATACCTCTTCATTTCAAAACATTGAAACAGAGCGTAAAATTATTTAGTTTATTTTCTAGAATTAAGAAAATACAATAAAGCTACCTAATTTTATAACCATAATAAACAAACACACTTTACACATTGCAATTGACTTCATACGTATTCTCTCAATCGCCCAACTATCTATTTCATTTCATACTCGTATATTAATTCTCAGTATACTATTTTGTTAGACTCTTGGTAAAATTAAATTTCTATTCAAGTTTTAGAACCATAACTCCAAGTTACACGATTTTCTCATAAAAACTTCCACCCCCCTTTTTACTCCGTCCTTTTAGCGGATGTATTTAAAAAAATCCTTTCTTATGCGTAAACATCATAAAGTGGGGATTCCCTATGAACAATTTCAGCTTGATAGGGTTAAAGGATTGGGCTGGGCATCGATTGGTGAAGTTTAGGAGTGGGAAATTTAGGATAAAACATTATTCCGATATACAGGGTGTCCCAAAATAGGCACGTCACACTGACATCGTAGGAAGATAGGACTTAGACGAATCGAACAAGCCTAACATGCCCATAGAAAAGTATCACTGGTGTTGAGATATAGCCAATTTTACCTAAAATGTAGAGATATAGCCAATTTTAGGTAAAAATATATAGCCAATTTTACCTAAAATTTGATATTTTTCTATAGGCTTGTCAGGCTTCGATTCGTCTAAGTCCCATCTACCTACGGTGTCAGTGTGACGTGCCTATTTTGGGACACCCTGTATAATATAGTTGTGTTATTAAAATACGTTCAGTAGTTTTTGCGCGAATGAGTAACGTCATCCAAATTTCGCGTGTGATATTAGTAGCATGAATAAATCAACAAAGTGGTCAATGATGGTCCACGTTGGGTGCTCCTACCCTAATTCATGACGGCCACGTGGCTGCAGGAAGGCCGATAAACTACGCTATAATTACAGCCCATCACAGCTTACCCTTATCAAGCGTGCGTTACGAAACATAAGTACGTAAGTGGGTACAGTCATAGACCATTGGAGTGTAACACTTTCTTTAGCTGTTTTGTAATACCTTTCTTTATTTATATTTCGCGATTTTTATGGATCACTTTGTTTTCCGTCTGTATCTGACAAAACACTTTTTTTTACGCGCGTAGGTAACAAAACGTGATTCATATCAAATACTCAGATCTACTATACGTAAGAGTAGTGAAAAAAACTAATTTCTAAACCAAAAAATCAGAAAAAGGCTTAAATTATTACTCGGTTTTATAAAGACTTCTTAATGTACCCATATTCCGCAAATAAACTATTTGAATTTGAATTTGGAAGAATATTTACTTTAAAATACTCTACTCGATATTGTCCACCGGGTATATAGACGTGAATATAATTAAAGACAAGCTCGAGCTTTCCTTTGTTATTTTACTCGACGTTATACTCTTATATACCCGGTGGACAATATTGAGATATAATGTCTGTGCGCGTTTCATTCATCATGGTTTGGGATTAACAGGCGTGAAGTGTTTTGTAAATGTTGTAAATGTTTGACAAAAAGCCCAAAAATAACTGTACTATTGGAATCGCTATAATTTACTGAGTTAGATAAAGTTGGTCTGGATCATGACCCCGAATTCAGCATGTATGTATATGCCCTGTAACTTCTATGCACACCTTTTTTATACAGGTTATGACGTGATAAGACAATAAATAATCGTACTGTCTAATGATATTCATAGTACACCATTATCGAACGTAGACTGTAGTGACATATACAGGGTGGCTCATTCAAATCGGTCAGTATGGGAAAGTCTGAAACTACGAAGACATACGAAGATTTGTTCTTAGGAACCATGTCACCGATTTTGACAAAAAGAAAAATTGAATTCATACTTTATTTGAAAACATAACTGTATTCAGCTCGGGAATCGAACCCGGTTGCTTTGAAAAAATAAACTTGCACTTTTCACTTTTTCTTTTTAAATATCAATTGTTGGTTTTAAGCTGTAAATGTCTTAATACATGATGTTGAAAATGAATAAATGCATTGTTTTGACATACTTTAATTTACCATAGTAGGTGTTCGAAGTGACCACCGTTACAATATTCAACAAGTTCATACATGTCTTGTATATGTATATTAGGTAACCAGACAAACAGAGAGTTAATGTTGTTGACAATCAGAAATCAAATTATCCGACAATGGCCACGGATGATTGGCCCCTGATTGGCATGGACGCAATTGATTGCTGTAATTATAGGCAATAATATGCTCATTTTATTCACATCGATGCACTGTGGATAGAGATGGGTTTCTATCCGAGAATGTATCCGCTGGAGGATAAATATCCATAAATACTCGTATTTACTCGAGTATTTATCCAAAGTGAGATTAAATATTTTGCTTCAGTTCTTTTAAAAAAACAGGATTGGCGTTGACTTGGTCGCTTGATTGCGCATTTATACAATTATTTATTGTTTTATTACTATTAAATTAATTACTTAATTTGTGTTTTATAAGTAATGTAGGTATCTATTATATAAAAAATAATAAAAATCAAAGCCACTTTTCATTGTCATGTCATAACTCCGGAACGGGTGGACCAATTTTGCTAATTCTTTCTTTGTTGTGCTTATTAATAACAGCAGAAGGTTCTTATGAAAGAAAAAAATAACATCCACTGTTGGGCACAGGCCACCCTAGATATTCATATTAATAGTTAAGACAGGACAAAGTCTGTCGAGTCCATTAGTATAATTATAATTTATGTATGGGCCATTTATTGTATTCGTAGGTCTGACTGTTTTATTTAATTTTTTAAGTATATATTTTGACCTATTTATTATATTATCTATCTTCTTATATATAAAAATCAATGCCACTTTTAGTTGTCATGGTATAACTCTGGAACGGGTGGACCGATTTCGCTAATTTTTCTTTTGTTGTGCTTATTAATGATAGGAGAAGGTTCTTATGAATGGAAAAAAATTACATCCACTGCTGGGCACAGGCCACTCTGGAAGTTATACTAATTTTAATATTCATATTAATAGTTAAGACAGGACAACGTCTGTCGAGTCCACTAGTATTATTATAATTATGGTGTACCTATATCGCCCCTCTCACTGGGTGCCGGCGGCGGAAGACCAGAGCGTCACGAGTAACTGTGACTTGATTCTGAGCCGGAGTCTCCTCTTCGCTGACAAGCACTGTGATTGTGTTTTTTATTTTTTCATATTGTTTTATTTTTATGTGTGTGTAATTTGTGCTTGTCAGAGAAAATAAATGTCTAGTCTTGTCATTTCGAGATATCCCTCTTTCGCGAAACGTTGCTACTTTTATAAGGAAGTTTTATGGAAGCTTTTTGATGTGTATCTTTAAATTATGAACTATGGCGCACCCGGGCAGATATCCGGCTATTGGGCGACAGTATGTCGGATATCCGGTATCGTTCGGTAAACCGGATAGAGCCGGATAACCATACCAACTCAAAATTGTTCATGTTTATGCCCACCTACTTATTGACTTATGATAGACTTATTTCTTGGTACCTATTGGTCCAGTACATTCATACTTTATTTTTTAATGAAACGCGCACAGACATTATTACTCAATATTGTTGCGGTCACGACTGGACTCTGTCGTCTGTCTGTCGAGTCCACTCGTGACCACGACGCATGCAACTGCGTCGAAACGTCGAGTAAAATAACAAAGGTAAGCTCTTGTCTTTGGTTATATTCGCGCCTATACACCCGGTGAACAATATTGAGTACATTCATACTTACCTAATTACTGAGTTCGTGACACATTTTTTTATATACCTACTTACATTTTATATATACCACCTATTTTCATTTATCACGTTCCTGGATACCATGGGTATGTCCTTATACCTTTTAGCTTCATCTCCATTCATACATATTTTCCTACATATTATCTGGTTTCGAGTACTTTTCATACCATCTTTCGTCAAGACATGACTAATTTGGGTGATGTATGTCCTTCTGGAGCCATCTCTGCCCTACCCGACCCGTTGCATCACCCATATTATCAATTTTCATCACGAGTTTAATTAAAACAAGAGTACAAAAATATTTATCCTATGTTTTGGATAAATACTCAGTGTAAACGAGTAAATACGCATAAATATCCATATTTATCTTTCTACTCAGTATTTCTCCTTCGAGTATTTATCCGACTGCCCATCTCTAATTGTGGAGCATTAGTATTATAATGTCTCCTTTACTAATTTACACGTTTTTCTCGTCGCAAGGGAAGTCACTTCCAGTTCTCGTGTTCACAAACTATCAAATTGTATTCTGAAACTTTTCTCACGCACAGATATCTGCTCAAGAAAAGTGTCTCCCTCTATTTTGGGTTGTATAAAAGAGATAAACTTTGCTCAACCAAGGCTTTTGTAAAATCTGTGGCTAAACTTAAAAAGAAGACGTGTATGTAATGCTTTTCCTTGGTTAATTTCGCGCCTTAGTACCCGCTTTAAACTATTAATATGAAAAAAACACAAATAGCATATGGAGAGAATGGATGAAAGTCGATTGACGGAAGAGATTTATATGGGTGATGTAATGTGCCGGGTGAGTAGAGGTCGCCCCAGAAGGACATATAAAGACCAGATTGGTGATGTCCTGACCGAAGGTGGCGTGAAAAGTACTCGAAACCGGAGGTCATGTATGAAAAGATGTATGAATGTAGATGAAGCGAAAGGGGTATGTCAGGATCGTGACAAATGGAGATCTGTAGTCTCTGCCTACCCCTCTGGGAGACAGGCGTGAAGTGTATGTATGTATGGTACGAGCATAGTGAGTGTCTCGCGGGTAGTCCACTATTTTTTTATTTTTTAAAACCCTGTCTATAAATGAAACCTTCCCCGGACGCACCCCGGATAAAGACAAATAAAGTAAACTAAGACAAATCCGGGGAAATCCGGACGGATGGCAACCGTGGATACACGCAGCGTTCCCAGCGCTGATCTTACATCAGTGCCCGTGACATGCTGTGAGGTGTAAAATAAATAAAAATATTATAAATACAAAATGTTTATTGCGTTCTAAGTGTTCAGTAAGGTTCTTATAATATAGGTTTAGTTACAACTTAGAAGTCATTTTCTGACATTGCAATGTTTAAGGTACCTAGTAGAAGCTGCAGACAGGCACCTCTTCAGGCCCATGTCTGCAGCATCAACCAGCCACCCACCCACTTACTTTTTATTAGGAACTTTGAATATTTATATTCCTAGGTATATATCTTATTTAAGTGTAACAACAATGTTTATTATAATTGTTAAGTCAATGGAATTTAGTAAATAATTAAATAACCATGTTTATTTGTGTTTTAGTCGTAATATTGAATATATATTTTCATATGAATAGTTTAAAGCGGGTACTAAGGCGCGAAATTAACCAAGGCAAAGCATTACATAACTCCGCTTAAGAATACAAGTCGCTAAGTTACAGTACCTTCACGGTATTTTTATTTAAAAAACAAATGTAGGCAGCGTAAATTATGAAGTCGCACATTTCCTGTTGGCGACACACAATCATGTCAGCATTTTAAAAAGGGGTTCGCACCCGGACCACCTTAATTTATTAGGGTACAAAATTTTTTGGCGCAAAAGATTGAATTCGTGATAATTATTCAGGAATAATTAATTTTTATTCGGGGATTGAACATGTCAGAATTTTAATTTAAAAAAAGCAAAGTTATTTAGTATTTTTACAAAGTTTCGCTTAAGTCATAATTGCCGTCTCCCCCTTTAGTGGTTGCTTGAGCCTTGTTATGGCGAGGAGGCTTATTACCCGGGTAGGCGACATCCGGCAAAGCTAATGAACCCACTGGTTGCGGCTGGCCCGAGAGGGACCGCTGCCCTGGGCATGCGGAGAGAGAGGAAAGTCGGTATCTCAGCACGCTGCTGTCCCTATCCTCCACGCCCCTGCGGCTCCACCGTCGCTAGATAGCGGTGTGGTGGGGTCACAGGGGAAGATGAATGTTTGTATTGCGGTGCGTTACGCTGCACTCGTAGAACGAGGGGGTGATGTCGGACCCTACGAGATCCGTGGTCCGACGCCGGCTGGGCGGTCGGCAAGTTCCACGCGAATAAGACTACGGTATCCCCTGCCCGGCGTAAAAGGCGTCCTAATAGAAATCCTTGGGGTCGTGGGTGTCGGAGTAGGACTCCCAGCACCCGTTTGTACGGCCCTGAGAAGGATGGCGGGTCCTGACGTTATTCGGGTACTTCTAAGAACCCGCCCAGTATGCTTCACAGAGGTCATTGTGGGGCCCAAGTAAAAAATACATAATGTGGAAAAAAAAAAAAATACACTTCACGCCTTTAATCCCAAAGAGGGGTAGGCAGAGGCACTTGCTAAAGCGCAAGTACCCACAGTTCACCCCCATAATGTGGAAATATATTTCAATGTAGTGTACCTAGAAGGCCAACACTTAAGAAGAAGAAAAAATATATGTAAAAATAACTAAGCTAACGTTAAATAGGTCGCACGACAGAATTGAATCCCAGGGTCTTTTACTTAGAAGTTTTAATTGTAGTAAATTTCAATTCACGCTGAAAATCCGCTTCTACCGCAACATGGCGGGTGGCAGCGCGGTATTCACTGGCACCCGACAACTTCAAACTTATTTTAACTCTATTTACACTTGTTTAAGAAGTTAAATACCGACAACTGGAAACCGTGTCTTGGTTTCAGTTATGGAATTTGATGTCGGTTAATGACTTTAGCATGTCACCATATACGTATATAATTTTGTATGTAATGGGAAAATTAAAAAACTACTGATACGATTTTCTTGCATTGGAATGCAGTGGAACTATGATAGTACGCAACGTTTAGTTCATAGATGCCCCCCGTTATTTCATCCATGTAATTCAGCGTCTTTGCACCTTGGATTACGCTACTGGAAATTTAAAGATCCCTATTTTTTATAATAACCGTAACTTCTATCACCCGGAGATAAACAGGTTTCCAACGGTGAAAGAAAAAATCACGAATCGCTCCAGTAGTTAAGCATATGAAACAATAATTATCTTTCCTATTTGTAATATTAATCTTTCCTAATATTTAAAGGAGAGTGAACGGCTATCGCCGCCTTAACAATAGTCAATCATATCTATTACTGTTCACCAAAGTGTTAAGTATTCATTTATTATAGTTTTTCACAGGATACTCGGAGCGGAACCTTCAGGACTAATAAAACATGCAATTATGAGCAATCGTCAGATTTTTAAAACGGTCACTTAGTACATACGATTCCCCTATGTGCGCTGCACAAAACATACAATCTGAGTAAATGTAAGGAAATAGATATTTATACACTTCACGCCTTTTAATCCCAAAGCGACGTAGGCAGAGGCACTTGCTTAGTAAGAAATGCCCACGGTTCACCAAACGTATAGATAGATAGATACCTATTTCAAAGATACATACTGAATTTGAAAATGAAATATGTTACATCAAATCGGGATAAGCGGTTATGTTAGTACTCGCTGAATAATTGCACTACAACTAAACTGCGTGTTATATTATTATGATCCTACGTATTTCACCTGAGAAAAAAAAACTTACTTACTACTTACTAAACTTATAATCCATAGTATTATAAAATCAAAATATCGGGGCCGAAGGCACATTTACATTGTAATCCTTCTAACAGGGAACAGTAGACAGAATAATATGTTTTTAATATGTCATCGCGAGTCCTAAGGTTCTGTTCCAACACTCGATATGGATTATTCCGTGTATTTATAACACAAGTAAGGAACGTCGATGTGTCCCCCTCTGGGAGACTGAAGCAATTTATATACAGGCCGCGTTTGAAATATCATTTTAGGCCGAAGTAATTCGTCCTCTTTATACAACAAGTAAATTAAACCGAAATTGATAAGCGAAAATGTTTTTTCCTTATTTATGTCGGACCACCTTATATAAATATATAAATATTTATAAAAAAAGAATGATAAAAAATCGGACCATTCTGTAAAATGGGGTTCGTTTTGCGAGGTCATACATATGTATACGCATCGACTTGAGAAGCACCCCTGTTTTTCGTCGGTTAAAAACACAATCATAATATGATCAAGTTAGTATGAGATGAGGAATCGAATGTATTTTTCCGGACATTGACACCTGCTGAAATGGCCCTAGTACTCGCAGACACTGACTTCGGCTTAGAAGGGTCATCATCAGCCATATTACGTCTCACTGCTGGACGAGGGCTTACCCCAATGATTTCCATGACCATTTTTTTTTTAAACGCTATGAACAAGCGTTTGACCACTATCCTACCTGATGTGAAGCAGCGATACCTATTCACCAGCGACGTGAAGACCTTCAGACTGTACTGCGTAGGAAACACAGACTCCGGCAAGTCATTCCACATCCCGGCGGTTCGCACTATAGAAGTGGACGCAAACAGTTTGGTTCGCGTAAATGGTATATACATCTGGCAATAAATGCCAGTATTCGCCACGCTTGTTAGGCTGGTTGACGATCTCAGTGGTGTTGTGGTTTAACTCACAGAGAGCGCTGCTGCCAGTCTTCTGGAGAGTTGCCTCGGTCGCCTCTTACAACCCCCACGACGGAAAACGTTGGGCTGGGGTGGTGACACATATATTCTATTAGCCGTCACCATAAGGCTTAGAAGAATAAGAATTTCTGACTCATATGTTACTATATGCCCAGCAAAAGTTTAGCTGGATTTTACAAACAACGTTTGTTGTTCGTCGATCTGTGAACAAGTGCGACTAAATTGCTCCGCCAAGAAAATACAAGCACTAATAATGATTATACAAACAAACCCTAGTATAGGCACTTTCGTTTAGGCGATATGAAATGAAATACACGAAGCGTTAGCATAGGTACAGTCGCTGACACAATCTCTCATAAGTTCTTATTATTGTACTGTTTTTGGACTTGACTAGATGAATTTGTGCAAATATTTGTTTATACAGGTGAGTGATAAGTGATTTACTTAGCTTAAATCTCATTATTTTGTTATCCCACATTTGAAGGTGAAGATCACCATGAAAGCAATTAAGGGAGTGCATGTTGAATTACATGTTCATTCTCATTCCATATATTGTTTCTTTGTTTATTTTTCATACATCTGTAATAGGTCGTGGTTATAAAGTCCAAGTTAGGGCTAAATGCACAATTTTTATGTGAAATTGCATATTGTTAGGTTGGTATCTTGGTTTTAATACGGAAATAAAATATATTGAAATACTACAGGTCGGCTGCAAACTTATGCGTGCGTTTGTCACGTTACACTAAAATAGTAACATAATTATTTATTTAAGTTGGTATACGACTACAGCGTCTGTGGTCCAGTTGGTCGGATACTTGACTTGTATCCGGGAGGTCCCGCGTTCGAGTCCGGCTACTGGACGTGTACCAATGGGACTCTTTTTCAGAGCCTATGTTCGTCGGTGAAGGACAACATCGTGATGAAACCCGCACACCACAAGTGTGTGTGAAACCTATAACGGCGATGAGCTCACCCCCTGCCACATTGGGTTAAATACGCTAGGTGAACCGTGGGTACTTGCTTTAGCAAGTGCCTCTGCCTACCCCTCTTTAGGATTAAAGGCGTGAAGTGTATTTATTTATTTTTATTTTTTACGACTACAGCGAATTATCATAACAACTACATAGTTAATCTTATTACGACAATTAACCAACAAACACCATGTGTCATTATACAGGCGCATAGTCTAGACGTCTTCAAGTCAAGGGTGATAGGTATCCAATAAATTAGCAAGTGTGCTCTATCGTGGACAACATCGCTGCTTAACACCAGACAGGGTGGTGGTAAAACGCTTGCTTGTATGATAAAAAAACCGACATCAAACAATAGATACATACATTTTTTAAAGGTCCTTTCGATTAATTTGGTCTGCCAGCATCAAACCCTGATTTCCTTATCATGGGACCACCTTGGAATTATCTTCTATTGAACAAAAAAAAAACAAAAATCGGTTTGAAAAAGATGGAGTTATCGGCGAACAAACATAAAAAAGCGGTCGAATCGAGAACGACTGCTTCCTTCCAGTTGCTTAAGAGGAATAATTGAAACGTCACCGATAACTTGATAAAACGTGGGTAACCTGGCTTTACGATTAGGTAGGTTATTAGGTAGGTATATAGGTTAACTACCTCTAGCCTACCACTAAACAAAAGTGAATGTAAAAAAAATATTGACTAGCTGACCCGGTCAACTTTTTATAAACTAAGTATCTACATCGTTTTTGATGTGATTTCTTGATGACGATTGATGCATGATTTTCGATTTTTATTCAGTTTTTTTAAACTAGCTTTGAATTATAACGAACGAAATGATAATAAACATCAAATTCTGTTGTTTTTGAGATAATACTAAGGCAAAGCCATTCATTTTTATTGTGAGTATACAAAGATTGCGATATTTTTGACGTCACTAATTTGATTAATTTCACCTTCCAATTATTCGTTACCTTACCCTGATCTTTATAATAGCGATTTCTAAGCCTATTGTACCGTAATGATAATTAACATGATCGTGTTGCGCGAACGTGACGTCGACTGTACTTATTTATTTGCCTGTTCATGCGAAAAATCCCCACGAAAGTTATTTCAAGGAAAAAACGAGACGAAAACTTTTATTCGCTACTTAGTGTTATGGAGCATATCTATATAGAGATTTATAGACGGAATTAGTTTTCTATATATGAGTATGTACATACTTACTTTGGCTTTACCAAGGTTTTTTTAATGAAATGCGCAAACACAAGGTCGAGCTTACCTTTCGACTATGAACTGACGATATATCCCATCTGAACCGTTAGTTTCATACGAGTTTGATTACTATTATTATGTCAGATAGTACTTTTTGTTTTAAAATTGCATAAACTTTTACAATCAGATAGGACCTATTTCCAGTTCAAAGACGCTTTGTTGTTTTACTCGATGATTCGACGCAGTGGCATGCGTCGTGGTCACGAGTGCACTTTGATTATATTCGCGCCTATATACCCGGTGAACAATATTGAGTTTACCAAGAATATTCGGTATTAAGTATCCCAAAGATGAAAGTCGATTGACGAAAGAGATGTATATGGGTGATGTAATGGGCCGGGTGAGTAGAGGTCGCCCCAGAAGGACATATAAAGACCAGATTGGTGATGTCCTGACCGAAGGTGGCGTGAAAAGTACTCGAAACCGGAGGTCATGTATGAAAAGATGTATGAATGTAGATGAAGCGAAAGGGGTATGTCAGGATCGTGACAAATGGAGATCTGTAGTCTCTGCCTACCCCTCTGGGAGACAGGCGTGAAGTATATGTATGTATGTATCCCAAAGATATACTCAGCTCAATTTGGCTTGTCAGTTGTATTTGAAATACGGATTAACATGTTTCAGCAGACCTGTAATAATAATAGCCTTCGTGAAAAAGTGACGGTTCTTTTATTGGTGAAGGGTATTATCGTATTTTTAGTATACTGCGTGTAAAAGGACCCCGAGAAATGGTCTTAAAAACGTTGTTGCGCTCGTCAATATAATCAACTTATGATTGGACATTTTTTTTATACACGAATTGTCGCCATAGTAAACATTTTTTATATTAACGAGCCCAACAACGTTTCTGAGATCATTGCTCGGGGTAAAATGTGTACAAGAGTTGTACCTATAGTTGTATACAAGTGTTTTGTTACTATCTATACCATGTCATATTGTTAAATTAATACTGACCCGCAACTACTCTTTCCCATGCTGTGGGGTTGACTGGTAGATAATACATTAGTATTAAGTCCGCCTTTTGTACATTTACGTTGCAATAAAGTATTAAATAAAATAAATAAGAGTTCGCTAAAGAGTTTCTAGTAAAAAGGATTTTAACTTCATAGTGCCCTCGTGGGGTATATAACAAAGTTCTTCGAAAAAAAGGGAAATGTTCAAAAATATCTGGTTTAGCGTCTTAATGTTCATATTATGTGTGCAAAGAATACAAAGGGCTCACGAAAAGGACTAAAATAATTAATTTGTGCAGTTTAATTTATTTACAGATCATATAAAACAACATGATAAATGAAACTGAACTGATAAACGAATATTATTACTGTACAATTATGATAATAATAGTTTATATTCGTACCGTTCGCCTATACTTACTTGTATATTTTCATCTGAATTCGTGAATATCACATTTCCGTGATGTTGAAATGTGTACAATTATTTCAGTAAAAAAATGTGAAATCTTGCTTCTGTTAATATCTGCAACAATTCTCTTTAATCGCACAATTTTACTCTTTCATGACCGAGCAGTCTCACTAAATTACTCCATTCACCCCATTTTTTCCAAAATAATCAAACTTGTTCACGAAAAACGCAAACATAATAAACTACGTTGATAATGGTCGGTTGGTACGTATCTACTAATACGTAAATTACACTGCTGTAAGTCTGTGGAAATTGCACACAACAGGAAGTCATCCCTCATCTCCGGGGGTTGCAACTTTCAGAGACGAGAGAAATGTTCAGTTAGTTATTCCCGCGCTACGACGCCTTGCCGACGTGTCCCGTGTTCCACGTTTGAAAACGCGCGCGATTCTTCCCGAAAAAGAAAAAAAATGTAACGTGCCAGTAAACATTTTTCGTAATTCCAAAAAGTATGTTCTATTTTTGTATTTTTTATACAACTTTTCTTATGAGATATTTAAGGATTTTCATATATGAATTTTCGTCTTAAACTATGAATTATCAAACGAAGTTATAAATAATTATTTATGTACGATACTGTACGAAACTGTCTTGCTGAACTAATAACTTTATGTAGATATAATGTTATTATAGAAAATATACCTACAAATCTAATTACCGAAAGTTTTTTGAAACGTGTTCGATGGAAAGATTTCTTTATCACAATAAGTAAAAAGGCGCCTACTTCATTAGAGAAGATGGTGAGCTAAATTGTTAATCGGTATTTTTCTAAGAATAATAAAAAAAATAACAACTATTTCGGCACTAACCTTATCGATTTAAGTGGAAAAGTATTCGTGAACAAAATAGTATCTTGGTTATTGCATCGAAGCAAATTGCAATCAATAGTAGTAGTTGTAGTAGTAGTGGTGTGTGAGATATGTAGTATCAGTATTATCATCAACGGTTATTCTCAGTGGTAGTGAGACTCACCACCTACATGCCTTGAAGGTATGAATAACGTCATGACTTCATAAAGATAATCATGAATTTTGTGTAAAAACTTCCAGAATAATATTATAAGTAATAACTCGAAGTCGCGGCGACGCGACGACAGAAACTTTTTAACGAATTTTTACGAAGCCGTACCTTATATTCAGAAAAAAGTGTTTTTCATAAGACAAACCATTAGATCAATTCATTTATTTAGATGACTTACAATTTTTTGGAAAGACGGATGTTGTGTCTTGCATTAAGAATGTACGCTCTCTGAATTAAGCACCTTCCTTTTTACTTTCGACCAAAAGATAATGAACATTTTCGTTCCAGGAACTGTGGAATCATGTGATGGAATTTTGATCGTAAGTATACAATTTTTACATATTATTACCGACGAATGTTTCCTTCTACCTTCCTAGTATCATATCACATATTTTGAGAAATCTACACTTAATTTTCTCTGAGTACTCTACAATTATTTGTACATCGTGTTATTAGAATGTTTAAGATCGATGTTTTTGTGAAGATTATTAACTTCAAAAAATACTATTCGTCTCATTTACCCACTTGATATATGTGCGTTGATGTCGTTCAGTTACTGAGTCAGTTTTTACATGATACATTTTTCTCAATCTACCATAATAAGTGTCATTCAACTGTAGGTATTACCAAATGTATTGCTGTTTGAAAGGTCAATGGCGCCCTTCGCGGTGTTATGGAGAGCCAATTAATGTCAGAAAAGACAAGATTGTTCATGACGTTGTGCTTGCACCTACCTTGATCAATGGGAGTTAACGTTGGGTATGACATAATAAGCCTAAAAGTAGAATCAGTATCGTAGAAATGCTGTTATTGAGGACTATTAAAGGTATAAAAAAGGCCAGAGTGAAAATTGCTGTTCGAACTTAGATTTTACTTGGGTGATATAATAAGTCGGGTGAGTAGAGGTTGAAGCAATAAAAAGCGAAGGGCATAAAACATAGCGGCGTGACATGTTGAAATGAAAAATTTATTGACGATTCTTTATATTTTATTTTTAAATCCCTCCTATTTTTAAAGCTTCTCCTAACGTTTGTTTTTCCAATATTCATAATTTATTGCACGTAATGGTGTAACTTGTTAGTGCAGTGCTCCGTCCGATAATTAACGAGAAACGATTTACAACGAAACAATAAAAGAATAGGTGATGAGCGGGTAGCGAATGTGTAGTTTCGATTGTTTTGTTGCTGAACTATAACCGATTACGAACTTTTGGCAATCAATTAAATAAGGGCGGTAGTGGTGAGCGAGCCTCACCCGCTAAGCAAGTATCGCTGAGAGAGTTTATCATTGATGGCTCTTTGTAGCTTAATCATAAAACAAGTGAAGCAAATCCTCGCCGTCAGAGTATGAAAATAGCAAGCTGCTATTTGACGTGTCCGTCAGCAAGAATCACTAGCTTAATACATATGTCGTCGTTCCTGAAAATATTAATCGAAAGTTTGAATGGACGGTTGGATATATAAAAACTACTGAACGGATTTCAAGAAAATTTTACAATAATGTGGATTATACATCGGATTGGTACATGAAAAAATTAATGCCTATAATTTTGGCCTTTAGTCACTTCTGAGATAAAATCCCTACATAGTCCGGCTATTGAGAGAATGCGTCTAAACTAGTCCGAAGTTCTAGTATGAAATGTGTGTATATTTGTTGTTTCGGTTTCTCACGTTACAAAATTAGATAAGTAATTTAGATATAGTATTTTGCCTTATTCAAGAAAATAAACGAAATAATTGGAAGTTCCGTTTCAAACTGAAGAGGGAGTCAGTTACAACTGCAACAGAAACTAAGGCCCGTGTTTTGAAATAACGGACTCTACTCAAGATGATAAGTTTGTGTTAATAACTGAACTAGTACAGTACTAGTAGTAGAACTAGAATTCTTATATGCTAAGGTATCAATTACCCTCCACCGTATAAGTAGGCACATAGGTGTTAACTTTCTGTTAAGAGCTATAGCCGGAACATGAATACCTGGCCGCAAGTGATAAACTGAGGTTTTAGTTGTTTGTGTTGGAGTTTAGTTATCTATGCATGTATTTAAATGTTGTGATATATAATAGATTTTAGGAAAAGGTGCAGTGGAACTTCCAGCTCTGATAATTAGTACTATCCCTCGTATTCATAAAGTTACTAAGTTAATAGCTCTAATGTACTGTTAGTAAAGGTCTCATAACTTAGTCAAATGTGCGCCAAATACGGACAAACCAATCTAAGTTCATATACGTCAACTAATTAGTCAACGTTTTAACTTTTTATGAATACGACGGTAAGTATTTAACTAATGCAAGTTTAGTAAAATCATACCTCAGTGTAAACTGGTGTATGTGATATGGTTTAAGATAAAAAAAATAATGCCAGACGCATTTTTCTGACTACACGACATAAAAGAGGGCCTACAGGATACGCGGAGGTACGAAATGAATTATTGGGCGATAGGCTGATCAAAACCCAGATCCAGGGTCAGGGTTTTAATGGGTACAAAAAAATTGTTAAAAAACTAGTTATTACGGCTCGTACTCTAAAATAAGTATTTAAGCATAAGTTTTGTCAAAGAATAAAACTGATCAACATACATAACAACGAAGATCGTTTTATCTGAATAGTGAAGACATGGACCAAACGTACCAGAGGTACAAAACATTAATATTAGTAGGTATATGCAAAGTTTTATTTTGTACACTTAGTACATTACGTACTAAATAAATGTCCGTTGAACGAATTACACGATCAAAGTTTGTTTACGCACTTAAAGCAATAAACCATTAAACTAGGGTATTCTAATCAAACATGAAGGAAGGAAGGGTTGCCCCAACTTAGGGCAAAATTAGTGAATTAATCAATCAGTGGCCTAATGTATTGCGGTTAGGTTAGTAGATAACTTTCTGATATGTTTTTGACAGGGCTGTTAGTGGGGCGAACAATGTATGATATTGCTTCGGGCGGGATTCGGGAATAATATACGTATTTGTACATAACAGAAAGTTCACAAAGGCAATTTCACCACCGAATTGTTGCGAAAATAATTATATGATAATAGTTTACTAACATTATAATTCGATTGAGTATTCATTATCTGTCCTTGCCGCTACTAATGTACGTATGCATTGTAATATACATTGCAGTACCTTTTCGGATTGTTTTTTACTACTGTGCTCTTTATTTGAAGTAAAATTAGGGCAAAATTTACAAAAAAAACAGTACCAAATGGCTTTAACCTGACCAAACTCAAAGGTGTCATGACTGTTTCTTTACATTTATAGAAACTAATATAATTATGCTCAAAAGACATTACTAACTTTATTAAAATCTACCATATAAACCCATGAAGAACTACCTACTATCAAAACTATTTCTAAGACTATTACTTCAGCTAGAAACCAGGGGTATGCAGAAGTACTTGCCAAGCAAATGTCTTTAGACTTATTTATCCCAGGGCGTAGGTAATCCTGAACGTGACCAGTCGATGTTATTACAAAAAGTTTATGTTTAGACACGGTATAAACCTTTGTGACTTACTAGAGCTAATAAGGCCGACAAACCTCGCACAGTATGTTCGTAAGCGAGTTTTGTCGTTGACATCCCTACAGGTGTTACGGTTAACCGGTTAGGATTAACCGGTTGCGGTGGATTACATTCTCAGCCGCTGACCACTATCGGATGAGCTTATTTACACTTAATTGAAAAAAAAACAGATTTTCTAAAAGATCTCACTATGGTCATAAAGTAGTTAATTTTCTTTTTAACAATATATGTATATTAATGTTAGTCCTTCTTACTATGTTCCAAACCAAGGACCTTGGTTTGACCAAACGGTTTGCTTCTAATTTTATAGTGCGAGCTGCCAGGGTGTGGAATGAATCCATCGTAGACCACATCGCTACTTAACATCAAACAGGATGGTGATCAAACGCGTGTTCAATCGAAGTCAAATCAAAGTTGATGTGTTTAAAAAAACCTAGAAACGAGGCTTCTATGTACAAATTACAAAGCAGCTTTTCGCACCTCGAATGACCCTAAGTTCGGCGACTATGCTCTGTCTTGGAAGGACAACATAACAAAACTTTCAGGAATCTACGGAAGGTACATTAAAAAAAATAACCATCAATGGACATCAATCGAGATTTCTTCTCTCAAGGGTAGGCTTGGGGTCAACATTTCAGTCTCTGTTATTTTACTTCACACGATCCCCGACGCCACTATCTGTGAAAGTTAACGCATGTTATCTGACCTTAGACTTATAGACCCTGACCGGCATTTTGGAATTACAGGTGACAAACAACAAGATACCGTTACCCAGCCCCAGATATTTGAACCTTAATGTCGTGGTGGATTTTACCGCGCGAGTCTAATCCCAAGTATCTAAAACGGTCCGAACTACCCTTGTCATCTACTTGATGTTAAAATATACAATAGAGTATTCTGAAAACTACCCTGTAATCGGAAACAGAGGCACTTGCTAATTTGCCCAATTTTCACCACGCCATTATTGGTTGATCCATCGTCATTATAAGTTCGGCGCTACTTACGGGGATTCACCTTAAGAAGCTGTGAATAAGATTCCCATTTGGTTATCTATAACTTCCGAGAACATTAGACTTGCTGGGCCAACTTGGCTAAAGTAGTGTAATATAATGTATTCCCATTATTTATTTGTCTACGCACATAATATAGACAAAGGCCACGTCTCTCAAAGCTATACTTAAGTCACGCAAACCGCAAATTGCTTTTGTTTCAAAGTACTTAACAAAAAAGCCACTTCCACCCACGTACATGTTTATGACAACGATAACATTTCTTTAGGCTGAATTTACGCCGCACCATAAAACAAATACAAAACTGTGTCCTAAATAATTGTATTGATTACTAGCTGTACCGCGCGGCGTTAAGGTGTATTTCCACTGACCGGACGGCACGGCACCGGACAGAAACGGATTTTTGAATCTTCAAACAAAAATGTATCTTATAATACGATGTTCAAAGTATATTATTCCGCCGGATGCGGCCGGCTCCGTCGGTATTCCGCGGCACGACGCATGCGGTCGCCGTCCTCGATGTAAAATAGACTTTGAACATCGTATACAAGATACATTTTTGTTTGAAGATTCAAAAATCCGTTTCTGTCCGGTGCCGTGCCGTCCGGTCAGTGGAAATACACCTTTACTCGCGTTTTTTTCGTTCCCGTGGGAAATTGGGGATAAATATAGCCTATGTTACTCAAATAATGTAGCTTTCTAACAGTGAAAGATTTTTTCAAATCTGTAGGTACAGTAGTTTCGGAGCCTATTCAATTCAAACAAGGAAACAAAGAACAAACCTTTCCTCTTTATTTATTTATTTTTTGTAATTATCTGGTTTTTTGTTTTCTTTTTCTCTCTTTTTGTTGTTTTTTTGTATGTTCCTTTTTTCTCTTCTCTGTGTTACGTGTGTTGGTGGCACCACCGCCATAATTATGAAAAGAAAATCCCTTTTCTTCCTTAAAAAAATAAATAAATACACTTCACGCCTTTAATCCCAAAGAGGGGTAGGCAGAGGCACTTGCTAAAGCAAATACCCACGGTTCACCAAGCGTATTTAACCCAACGTGACAGGGGGTGAGCCCATCGCCGTTATAGGGTTCACACACCTTGTGGTGTGCGGGTTTCATCACGATGTTGTCCTTCACTTTTCTTTCTTTCTCTTTATAATATTGTTAATTTGCTATAGACAAGCCTAGTACTACGTACCTAACCTTTCTAGACCTCCATCATCATTTAAAATATTTTTCTGCTCACCTCCAGTTCCTGTAATGGACTCTTAATATTTAGTAAACTCCAAGATACCGATTTTTATAATGTCTAAAATCTACTTCTTGAACGAAGAGACATCACAAACTTCGACGGATTCGTACGATGGATATTTATATTTTGAGAGAGTTTTCTATAAAAAACAATATGGTAAAGATAGTGGGAAACGAAAGAGATGCAAATATGTTAATCTATTTTATTGTTAGTCTTCGTACTCGCTATTTTTTGTTTTTTTTTTATCTTCTTGTTGCCATCGCCTCCTTTTGCATTTATGCATACCTACCGATTTTCTGGCGTGGACGACGAACGAGTCTTGCTTACGACGCCTTCTAATCTCGAGCGTGAGTCGGCGTGTATGCTGAAACGGAATGCTCCCTAAAACCTCTTGTTTGTGAATGGGAAAGACGAAGGGGAATTATCCGTGACGTTTATTTGACGGATACCATTCATATTATGTGCCCTTTATCAAACAACTTTCCATACAAAACTATTACAAGAATGGAAATTCCTTTTAATGTTAGAAGAACACATGACTACACTCTAATAGTGACCGCGTTGTTAACTTATTCAAGAGTATCTTTGATGTTGTTATTAGGAGTCTACACTAATATTATAAAGAGGAAACCTTTGTTTGTTTGTTTGTAATGAATAGGCTTAAAACTAAACTACTGGACCGTTTTTAAAAAATCTTTCACCATTCGAAAGCTACATTATCCACAAGTTAGGCTATATTTTACCTCGAAATCCCCACGGGAACAAAAATAAAGCGCGAGTAACACTGCGCGGTACAGCTAATCATTCATAAAAATATTGTATGAGTATTTGTGATCCATGCTAATTCTGGCTTTAAAAAATTAATGTTACAGATATATCTTTGTTCGACTTTATGTACTAAATATTTAGGTGAAACTTCAATTTATGAATGAGTCTTCAATCTATCATTGATAACTCACATTCCAGCACAGGTTCTCCCTACCACTATAGGGCATACTGATCTTTTGTTATGCAGATTTCTTCAGGATGTATTCCTTCACCGTAGGAGCCCTGTGTGGGAGGTAGGTAATAAAAATAATGTATTATATTCTCATTGCGTTGGCAACTGTACACGCTACTACGCTAGGTATACAGGCGATTGTTTTCTTAGTTCTGTTTAGAGTTTTAAAGGAAACTTGTTGGTAATTATTTACGAACATATTTAATACTTCTTATGATCGTACATACGAGTCGAACGTACAGCGTAGGAGAAAGAAAATTCGGGTCAGTATTAAAAAAAAATGTTCAAAAAATTCAACCTGTTCATATGTAGAAACAGGGTCAAATATTTGGTATTATTGTATACTAAGTTAATATCTGTATAACCTCACGTTGTATGCGTGGAATGGTGCGTGTTTGTCGTAAATATCTTAAATAACATGTACCTAGTGACTGTCCCTGTTTTGTTGTTGTTCATTACTTTCTGTGGAATTCCTTTTCCTTTTCGTTTAAAGTAAATTACTTTTTCACTTTGGCTATCGTCGTTCGACCGCTGCCGACCGATCGGACAACATGATCTTTTTTTTAAATCCTCTTACGTCGTTATTAAAAAACGTAACCTCTATATTTTGTGTAGATTTAGATATTCCCCCTTACTTACATGACGTATTTTATGTTTTGTACCAATATTTCGGCTAGGTAGGCAATCCAAACTTTGTAAAGTCAGACCAGACACAATTGAGCGTTCATTTACTTATATATTTTACTTTTACATTTTACATTTACTTTTACTGAACTATCTCGGTTTATTTTGGCACCTGCTTCGTTTTTCGCATACTTTTACTCTTAGAAACTATGACACACTTTAACGTGAGCTTGTTTTTGATTATGCCCCTGCATGAACATAATAAACCTTTTTCGATAATATCACACATTATTTTATGTATTATTGTAATATGTAAATTGTATTGCATTATTGAATTTATTATAAAGTCCTCACATATGAGTGCTGGCAGAATACCGGCGTACGTAACGTCACGTGCAACCGTGACAATATGCTGAGTCGGCGTCTCAGCTTCTCTTTGCTGACAGACACAGGAACGATTGATAGGAATGCAGCATTTAACATGCATTGTGGTTATCTATTTGGTTGTCTATTGTTCCTACTGAATTTGTTGTTTATGTGTCATTTTAGCAAAAACAAATGAATGACTATGTCTAATGTCTATGTCCATTTTCTCAACAGATGACGCTTCAATAAATATTTTGATTGACATCAATATTTACATTCCTGAACACTATTCTGGTTGACAATCAACACAGAAACTAGAAGTGTCGTGAGAGTGAAGAGTCTATGTCATAGAGAAAAATGCCTCATTATACTTGCAAGAAGCGTAGCACGTCTCTTTTCGTCAACCGAATTGTGTTGTGATTTCCCTTTGGATCTAAACTGTTACTTAGGTTGGTAGTGTAGCTGCAACAATACCTACGCAGGACGGAAAATATCTTTCACTCCTCAAGTTTTCATAAATTCCTGTCATATGAATAAAAAACATTACTGGGCACTCCGGGAGCTCGGTAACTATGTATAACGTTCATCTATTTGACATTCATTACTTACCTTCCGTAAGAGCACTGTAATAATCATGATTTTTCAAAGATTTGTGGCTTTTATCTTGTCATCTCGAGATTTTGGCAACTGTCACAGCTAAGCATAAAATCTGTTAAGCTGTTAAAATATTCATTAACAAAATAAAACAATCTTTGGCTTTGTAAGGGTTTTGTAACTTTTTGTTCATTTGATTGTTAGTATCGTTTTATTCTAAGATTTATGTGAATATTTTGTATATTCTGAGTTTGTACACGCCAGAATGAGATGGCACGCACGAGAGTTGGGCCGGGGCTACAGTTGGACTGTGTTTTGTAAGGATATTAAAGCTCCTCACCCGAAAGCTTCCCCAGGTCTTTCATGTGTTTATGTTCATCACGCTCAATAAGTTTTGTAAATGTAGCAATTTAGTATCCCTAATTGTTCGGGTTTGGCTCTGTGAATTTATGTTTCAGGTCATTCTGAGCTTTTCCCTTTCTCCGTCTATCGCTACACATTTTAATCCTTAATAGAAATATTTTTGCTCTCCAGAAAGTTTTTTTACGATAATTGAACCACAACAACGTGTTTAATATTACATAACCAAGTTTTAGTAATAAACCCTCACTAATGATAATAAAAGTTAGGTTTTGTTTTTATAACATTTTGTAATTCCTTAACGTGTGCACAATGTACAACTTTTATTATTAGTAAAGTGTAAGTAACGTTTTAGCGTAAAAAGTTTTTATCGACTTTCTTCGATTACACCTACCTACCGAAGAGCTTCCAATGAGGGATTTTCTTGGCCAACATGTTTTTCGATTTCCGCTCCCTAGATGACAAAATTTATACATATGTTCGAAACTACATTCCGTCAAACTTAGATTTTCAATCTTGTTCTGGTATAATTATGTTAGGGCCAAACAGTCTTATTAACTGTCCATTACCACAGATGGATCCAAAAGTACATTGCAACATACATTTCTGTTGAAAAGAGACATACTGAAAGTGCCTGTGCTACGCTTCTTGCAAAATCTATAGTTGAGTTTGGTCAGTCTATTTTAGCAAACAGCTGCATTAGGAAAGATGTTTCCCACCATCCAAATAAGGTCGATATTTATATATGATTTTCGTTGTCCCAACATTACAACAACAAATGATTATTTTAGTCTCTGCATTGACATATTCCTTGCATTGTATATTTCGGTATGAGAGAGATTTTAAAAGCAAATTGTTTCTGTTTGCAAACAAAATACTAAAAAAACTACCAATTTAACATTTTGGATCCAAATACGGCATACTCCAACAGTGCTACGCAGTAAGGGACAGAAAATATTTACCCTTATTCAATCACTTCTTAATGTCGTCCAAATTGTTGTCTCGTTTTGTTTCGGATTGCAAGTCTATAAGTTGTTTTTGGTCCGAGTGACAACCCACAAACATTAAAAATGTCATCTGAACAATAGTAAATTATTAAATCAAATAAATAAGACAGCTTTAATCATAATTGACAGATATTTGACACCTCGATTTCATCTTCCCGCCCCCTAGAGAAGGCGTGGAAACTTTTTTTTTTTTAATAAAATCCCTCATTGTTTCAAGATTCTGTGGTCTGTGGCTGGCAGGCCGGGGGCACTACTAATCTGTCAGTTAATAAACGATAAAACTAGCCCTAGTCAAACATTCACTGCGGTCCGAAAAAGTCTGGTCCGAAAAGGTGCACCTGATTTTTTTTTATTATAGTAATACTACGTGTACATAGTTGCAATGAAATAACAATGAAGAAAAATACGTAATTAAAAATAAACTTGTATCACATTCCGAGACAACTCTAACTAGCATCCAAGTTCCGCAAAACTAATGAACTTAATCCTACAGTGGGGTGGCGAGAAGTTTCATAAAAAGCGTGGTTCGTGCAAGGGCAAACTCATTAAACTTCCAGCTAAGCTATTTTGTACATTTCCGGCCTACACAAATGTACGGTACCATTGTTGGCGGAACTTCACTAACTAACATTTTCCTAGTAAGACACGGTCTATAAAAATTCGGAATTGCAGAGGTCAGCTTGCCCATGTCAGTGGCGCGGTTACAGGGAAGTGCTGTTTTAACCGGCTTTTGATGCACACAAATGTCCTACAACTTACCTTGGATTTTCAAAGTCTTTTAAAACGAAAATTGTTGAAGTATGGCGTAATTTTCAATTAAACAAAGCTATGTAGTTGTAACAGCATGTACCTCTACCTATTGTAAAATAACTAGCAATTTCTAGAAGTATCTGCTTTGGTTAGGTGTTGTATTCTTCTCTAGTTGTTGGAGGATATAAAGGCTAATAAAACATCGACAGAATTAAGTTTTTATGTAATCTGGACAGAATTAAAAGTTATGTAATTTGAGTGATGGTTATATCATCACTTAAAGCTTTACCATTGCTATATAATATATAACCTCCAGGGCTTGGGTCCAGCAGTGGATGTCACTGTTTTGAACAGATAAATATAATATTACATACATACATACGATAATATACAAATTGGACGAAATTACATATAAATGCCAAATGCCGTTCAGTAGTTACGGCGTGAAAGCGGAACAAACAAACAAACAAACTCACTTTCCCATTTATAATACTTATTAGTAAGAAGTAAGATATACTAGCTGTGCCCGCGACTCCGTCCGCGCGGAAATGTGTCTTCGGGTAGTAGTTTTAATAATGAAGGCGAAATATTTTACGAATATGATACATACGCTGTTTCACATTTTGTAAATACTTCTCCTTTTTTGGTACTAACATTAACTTTGTCTCTTTTGGTTTGAGCATAGGGTGGAAAAAAGTTATGGGCCCTGGAGGGAAACTGCTTTAAATCCTTTAGTTAGCTCATTTTACTGAAATAAACATTCCTTTATTTTTAAAAAGAAACAAAACTGCATTAAATCATTTTTTAAATGTTGCTAGTATCAACCGGGACTCGAACCGACTAAAAATTAAAAATTAACCCTCGCTACGAATCGGTAGGCTTATTGTTTGGGATAAACTTTGTCTAAGAAACGTTTTTACATTTTAATTACCAAATAAACGTAAATTTACTGTCCCACGGGAGGACTCGAACCCCCTGCAATCACTTCAACTTAAAATTGCCGTTGACCACTGAGCTATCGGCGCATGCTAGAAGCGTTGAAATATGATGAATTTTGGGATACATTTTAAAAGCATGAACCTCCAGAACTCTGAAAATCTTATGAACCAAAGAAAGTTTCATTACGAAACGTTCAGCCGTTTGGAAATTGTCGTCCTACGGGAACTAAATTGAATGTCTAGCCGTTTTGACGTGTCGCGGATAAACAGACAGACAGACATTTTTTTCAGAAATATGAAATTCGGCTTCTGTAACGGAAAATTGATATACTCCACTGGTTTTTTTTTGGTAAAAAAGAATCAATGTACAATTTTGGACCCTGAACAGTTTTATTATAAGTATAGAGTATAGATATCTATACTCTACCCATTACGTCAAGTATATACTTGACGTAATGGGTAACATAATATCCATCGAAAAATCAAACAATGAATCATCAACAAAATAAAAAATAAAATTAATTTAATTTTTTTTTACGTTAAACGGTTTTATCGGAATAGAAAGGTATTCATGAAGATAATGTACTAAAAGCTAAAAAAATAAATATTGGTGGGTTCTATTTTTATGTCTGATCAATACCCAATGACTAGAACCCACCAAATTTATTTTTTTAGTTTTTAGTACATTATCTTCATGAATATCTTTCTATTCCGATAAAACCGTTTAACGTAAAAAGTATTTTTTTTAATTAATTTTATTTTAAAGTTTTTAGTTATAGTGTATTCTACTAGTCGAGCTCTTTCATTTGACACCCATATAAGTATCATGAAACAATAAGTAATCCGCCATTTTGTAGCGGCGGCCATCTTGGATTTACAATTAGGCATACTAAATACATTAAATTGTATTGTCACCGGAACTAAAGGTGTGTACCAAATTTCAGATCGATCTGACAACAGGAAGGTACTTAAATTTGAATTACTAAATTTGTCCCAAGAATAAATAATAAATAAAACAAACGGGGTGAGCTAAATAAAACCGTTTAAAAAATGTTTCAAATCTAGGCCACGCTGAGTATGTAGCGGACATATATATTACGCATAATTTTAATGTCCTTCATCTATACCAATAGCATTGTAAGGGCTCGGATCATATTCGTAATCAATATATTTCTCCTTAATAATTTTCTTGTAGACGAAAGCTGATTTTCTTGCGGTCCGATTAGCTGGGTAGTCAAAGTCGACTGCATATAATCCAAATGCTGATCTGTAAAAAATAAACACCCCTAAACAAACCGTAGAAAATACTAGAATCGATCATCAAAGAAGTAAAGAATTAATACTGCATATTTTGCCAATTATTCATGATATGACTCAAAGCTTGAAAAATATGTTCGCAAGATAATAACTTTTCCAAAGACTTAATCCCAGACTGCAAGAAAATATAACTTTCTATTTTAAAAATAAGAAACATACAAACATACACTTCACGCCTTATAATCCCAAAGCGGGGTAGGCAGAGGCATTTGCTTCATAAGCAAATGCCCACGGTCCACCAAGCGTATTTAACCCAACGTGACAGGAAGTGAGCCCATCGCCGTTAGAGGGTTCACACACATTGTGGTGTGCGGGTTTCATCACGATGTTGTCCTTCACCGTACGAGCGTTGCGTTGCGTACACAGGCTCTGAAAAAGAGTCCCATTGGTACCTACACGTCCAGTAGCCGGACTCGAACCCGCGACCTCCCGGTTACAAGTCAAGTATCCGACCAACTGGACTACAGGCGCTCCTATTTTAATCACTATGAAATACCTAAAATAACTAACCGACACTTTAAATCCCCAATCTATATTATCAACTTAGTAGCTGCTGACTTTTTGGACGCAGAAAGAAATACTAACGTGTAACCCTCCAACCACTCGAAGTTGTCCATCAAACTCCAGACCATGTAGCCCCTGAGGTCGATGCCAGCTTCCAACGCGTCGAGTACGTTCTCCAAAGCAGCCCTCAAGTAGGTCACACGGTCCTCATCCTCCAGTGTTCCATTGGGGTACGTTGAGAAACCGTTCTCCGTTATAATGAAGCTTGTTTTCTCGTATTTCCCGTTCAAATGTGACAGCGCCAAAAATAAGCTATTTGGTGCTTGCTGTTTATGAAGCAACATTAAACACGACATATATTAAACAGACAGATATGGGCTGATGATGATGATGATGAGGATATTAAACAGGCCAATAACTAAAAAACAATGTCTTTCATCAATGGAAAATTGTGCCTGAGATCTAAACTATTTTGGGAGGTAATAGAATAATTTTGGAATAAAAAAATTTGGTACGTTTTAGCATACATAAGTAGATATTGATGGTCTCAATTAATAATAGTAGTGCAATTTTAGGAATATGTAATAATGTACTTTTCTACACCGTTAGATTGGCGATATTAAGATCTATAAACTTATACATCACGTAAAGGTACTAAAGATTATTAGCTGTTGTAAATTTGAAGTATGTAAAACAAGTAGTTTAGTTTTAATATCCAAAACTATCTTCTCTCCTGAACATGTTCTGTTTTATAGATCCGACGTTCTTAATAGGGACTATCGATATTTGAATTGGAAGAAAACTAGTATTCAAAAATATTTAAAGATTTCATTGCATTAAATACTTTTTGTCCGAAATTATATTACATTAATTTTCAAACAAATTATGCTACCATACCCTGAGCCACGGAGACGCAGCTTTAGGCCACTCGTCGGGCACCACAAGTCCGTTTTTGCCGACATCATCATCCCTGGAAGGAGCCTCGTAGTCGACCAAGTTTTCAGTAGCAGATATGTATATAGTCGTATAATGGTTTACACCGAAGAAATCGGCGGTACCCTTGACGTACTTCCTCTCCGAGCTGGTGAAAGCTGGCAACCGGGAGGTAAAGAAATTCTGCTCAGTACTCTTTTGTGCCACTCTCTCAACTAATTCTTTAGGGAAATCTCCGTCCTTGCCAAAGATAGGCTCGGCGTAAATACCCCACTAGAAAAGAAAAAAAATCATTGCTTATCTTACAACTATTTCTTTGGCTTTGATATTATAATTCGTCTCTTATATTTTATCTCAATATAAAAACGGAGTATCGTAGTTCGTATAACTCTAAAACGATTTTAGGGAATCTCTACATTTTTTGTAGGTGGAACACCAAATACAAATGTGATTTCCCGGCTCGGTTATCAATATTTTCATTGAATTTGACAGATGTATAAATATTTGATAACCTAGCCACTTTGAATAAACTGGAAGTGTTACACTCCTCGACTGCGCAAAAATAATTAGGACATCATTAAGTCTGCACTGACATTTCAAAACATTCACACTTACTTCCAACTGTCTTCTCAACTCCGCAGCCTCAATGTCTTCTTCGGAGTCTGTGTATGCTTCCATCCAGTTTACACTAATCGTTATTCCCACTTCACCTTTTTGAGTCTTTTTGTATTCATCTTTGTATAAGTGGTATGCTTTGGCGTGCGCCATCACCAGGTTCTTGGCACAGATGTACGCGCCAATGCCAGTTGCGTTTAATGCAGGAGCTTTCGTCGTGGACTCGTAGCCCTCGTAGCATATTTCCCTGGGCTCGTTGAAGGTTATCCAATTTTTGACCCGGTCGCCGAAGTTTTCGAATGCCACGTTAGCATAGGCTTCGAACCAATCCGCGACCATTGGATTCATGAAACCACCGTACTCTTGCAACTGCTGCGGTAGGTCCCAGTGGTACAGCGTGACGAGAGGTGTGATGTTGTATTTGAGCATCTCGTCTATGTAGTTATTGTAGAACTGTATTCCAGCTTCGTTGACCTGGTTAGAAAAACCTGATGGCAAGATCCTAGACCAGGACAATGAAAATCTGTAGGTATTTACTCCCAGTTCTCTCATCATCTCAACGTCCCTCTTGTAATTGTGATAGGTGTCGGCTGCAACGTCACCGTTTGAGCCATCCCCTATCACTGAGGGAATAGTATGGGTCAAACGATCCCAAATGTTCTCACCCTTACCTGGAAAATAGGTATTATTATAGCACATTTGATCAATTAAATCATCATCATCATGATTTTCTTTTTATAAACTCACAAACACATTTATAGATAAGCTATTGAATCTTAACTTACCATCCTCATTCCAAGCTCCTTCTATCTGGTAGGAAGCTGTGGCCGTTCCGAACAGAAAGTCATCAGGATAATATCTACGTTTTTCGGTATCTTGAGCAGACGCGATGGCGCTAAGCACACTACAAATATATTATCTAGATTTTATTTAGAATAGATATTATAACACATAAATAAGTATGTCTTAATAAACCTAGGCATAAGCATAAGTACCGTAAAATGCAAGCACATTTGCGAAGCAAGTTTGACAGTGAATTATTTTTTAATGATAATGATAATTTTAACAGGTACTGACAATTTCTGATAATATTATTAAACATTATAATTAACTCGCTATATGTGTTCATAATAATAAACAAAAAAAATAGCTAAGATAAATGTGTATTTACATATAAATATATCAAGTTCATAAAACATATCAATTATGAAAAAAGTGGTTATAATTTATACCAATGTTATTACAGGTATAAACAGAGATAAAACTGTAATGTTATTTCTAGAAAGAGAGTAAAGTTTAGTTCCGTCACAACTTACCAACATACATTTATTGATAGATATATCTCTATATAAAAGTTGTTTTTCAAAAAGTTTAAATACGTTTTACTATAGTATAGTCCATAAGACTGATAACGCCATACTTCTGTCTGTAGGCAAACATTTTAACTAACTTGAAAGAGACGAGAAAGAAACTCTATGCTTCGTCACAACTTTTACTTTGTTGTGTGTTGAGATGGCTCTATAAACTTCTCGCAAGTGCCTTGTTTGTTTTGAAGATACAATGTTCCATACATGTAGGATAACTAATAACCTACTGTTTGGGAACTCCAAGATTAGGTATCACTTTTGTCATATTTTATCAGCATTTTAGGTGGGTTAAGATTTTAATGCTGTAGGTATGTTGATCGGAAATTGTGATAACTTAAGGTTATCCTTGTACATGGATAAATGTATATTACTACTTTTATGTATCAATACTACTTATCTTATGAATTCGGTGCTAGCTTGGGATGTAGTCCGTACTTGACGTACAGATCCCTGCTTAACTAAACTTAGTCTCGCTCTAATCGTGTTTGTGTAAAAGAGACTATAAACGAAACTATGAATAATACTACTAATAAATAAAAAATTGCTGAAGCAAAACCTGGGTACGGATTATTGTTTTAAAATACGACCCCATATCTCAACCAATGTGTCGTAAAAGGGAAGCGAAAACAAAAGAAGATTTCGTTTTCAGGGATCTGTTGACGTAGTTTTATGTTTTATGTAAAGGAAAGTAAATAGGTTATAGTGGTTATTACTCAACTTGGGAGGCCAATAATTTTCTTAATGTGAGATTAAGAAAAATATCAATGCAGGGTAGTCGGAAGTACTTAACACGAACATTCGTTTGGAGGTAACTTTTTTATAACTTCCAACAACACAATGAGTATCATCGTCACCACATGACATACAATGTTAGACGAGAGGGAGGGGACCTCTCCTCCAATGATTTCCATGATAATTTGAGGAGAAATTACAAAAATCGCCACGCTCTGTGGTGTTGTGGTTTAACACATAGAGATCGCTGCTACCCGTGCTAGGAAGAGTTCCATTGGCCGCCCTCTTACGACCCCCACGACGGAAACCGATTGGCTAGGATGGTGACACATGTATTCTATTCACTGTCACCACACGGCAAATGTTTCATTTTAACACAATGAAGAATTAAAAACGATCAAAGGTATTTAATAAATGATGATTTACACCCCACTTCACGTTACCCACGTAGAAACTATTTCTATTGGTCTCCACATTCAGTGCTATTTAGTGCTACTTACAATAATGCTAGCAGAGAGCGATACATGGCGTCTGAACTGATTTGACCAACTAGCGGCGATCACTCTTTCACTTTATATTTTGACGCTTCAGAATCAGCTGAGTAACAGACTATTTGCGATACAACAATTTAATATAAAACGTACAATAATATCCACAGATGTATATATAATGCAACCGTCGATCTTTAGATTACAAGGATATAGTGACATCTTCAAGTGGCGAACTTCTTATCGACCAATCTATATAGATTGTATGTTGAGTGTGCGACGTTGTGATGCAATGTTTACCTTTATTTGATGTCTTTCAATCGGCTGTTACAGATATATCTCTATACCCGGAATCGGAAGATCGGCCATGAAAATACACACATCAAAAGTGTCTTCTGGATTGGTTCCTACCTAATTCCTCATACCTGTACTTATCACTACATTTTGAATAAATTATGAATGAATTGTCCATATAGTTTGTTATTCATGTGGGATGAGCGGACTACTTATCCTAAGCTACAGGGCTATTGCCCTTTATTAGGGAGTAGGATACTCAATTGTTTACATATATGGCACCAATGTATAACTTAATTACTTAATTATTACTGTTCACCTTATGTAACTACTTTGGAAATAAACTAATTTTATTATTATTATTTTTTTTTTTTTGCTATTTTCTCGGTATTACACCGGACTCTTAGTAGTGACGGGCCGAAGCCAAGTCAAAACTATCAATGGATGACAGTTACGATGATGTGTGTGTGTGAGTGTTTTGTGTAAACTTTCGGACTATTCTACATGTGTTCAGTATGATTGCCTTTATTATTATTAATTCAGTTTTTGTAAAAGATATTCTTGATTGCAATCTTCTAAAATGTACTTGACACTTTTGATGTGTGTAGTTTTCCACTTCAGAGATTAAACTCATATGAATGTCTTTGGACGATGCATTTATTTGTGCCGTTATTATATCTCTATCAGGTCAGTTTCTATGGTTAACAAACTGGAGAAAAGTGTTATATAAATCTCGTATTTAAAGCCACACAAATATTATTAAATTCACAACCTCTCTGCCCAGCTCCACTATCCACAACGCTCTGTTAACGATAGTTTGAAAACTCATAGCAACTTTTCGACATTCGGTCCTTGAAGAACCGCCTTCGTAAATACTACATGTCGTAAATAATTATAAAAATAGTCAACGTTAGTTCTCAAAACATCCGCACCCAAATAAACGACTCAGTAGCATAATCCCTGTTGCTCACTTGGCTTAGGCCCGTGAACAAGTAAGAATAAGAAATCCTTTAGTAAAGCAAAATCGTGCAGTGCACATACATTGTAATATGCTACGCTGTATTATTTCCGCTTTGGTCTCTTAATGATTACTGGCATTTTCTATATGCCTAGACAAGATGCCTCACTAATAGCGTTTTATGTTGTAGTCAATATAAAAAAACGTATTAAACTGATGTATACCGTAGACCTGCTTCTCAAATTCCGTGAAAGTGTACTTTGGAGTTGCTTTTTTAGTACCGTTTTGCGTCGACTTTTATAATGAGATCCGCTAGATTCTAGATTGACTTGAGTGTGTCCCGCTTGTGTTCGTGTTGTGGTAGTGTAGTGTTCGTTTCAGACAGGATCATGGTCAAATACTTACCTATTTGTAGTAAAATAATAAGTATTCGTAAGTGCCGTGTAAACTCTCCCAGACTCAATTCTACAACTTCCAACTGGATTCATCATAATTTAAAATCTCAGTACTACTACTGTAGATGGTTTCAGTTATTTTACGCCTGCAAAACTTGTATTTGTGATATCAAATATTATTCAAAACAAAATAAACTTGGTCCATTGTCCATTTATTAAATTTTATAAAAGAATATGGCGCCCAACTTTCTTCTACCTTTTAAGTAACATTGAAATATTTCTTTAGAAAAAAAACGACAATATTCCTTGAAGGAAAATGCCAAAATGCTTATTGAAACGCTCCAGATTGATTTTCCCTCATTTATAAATGTCCGATACCCGTTATTCAATGCAGATAAATTACAGTATAACTTATTATGCTGAAAATGTACTTACCTAAATGAAAAATATGTTTATCAAGTCATTTTTTAAGCAAAAGTATCTACATAATACGGTGTCAATTATTGGTACTTGTAAAGACCTATGGGAGGATGAATGTTTGGGTGAATGGATCGTTGTTACTTTTTGACGCGGTAACGACTGGACGAATCAATTCGTCAAGTAGTATAATAAGTGGCTTCCGTCTGTTCCTATGTGAACTTAGATCTTTAAAACTACGCAACATATTTTGATGAGTAGTGCAATACATATTTGATTACAGACAAACATCGGGATAGATGAAACTAAACAAAACCTTATAATAATGTATGTGTGAGTTGTTATAATGTAATAAGTAAAAAAAATGCCATAATTTCCTATCAATACTTATCATAAAATAGCCATGTTTAGATCTTTAAAACTAGTCAAAGGATTTTGATGCTGCTTTTTTCAGTAGATAGAGTGATTCTTGAGGAAGGTATATATTTGCAATACTTGCATATAATAGCAGAGAAACAGTGTTAATGTATATTTATAAAACGACGCTTGCCGGGTTAGCAAGTGACATTCATATAAGATATAACGTTAGAGTGGTGGAACAGTTTCTTGCCCGACTGTACGTAAAATGTTCATATTTTGGAGTTATAGTGTATAGCTTTCATCAACTCATACTTAATAGGAAATGATAACATATTTTTCCGCGAAATGTTTATAGTTAATTATATCATGCCATTGTGTAATAGACCACTTCCTTGTTTAAATTATTTAAAAGCTATTATAATTTACCCTTTAGAACTTTGGTATATTTCCGCTTGAAAAACAACTAAATATAAAAGAGTATTTGCGCATGTTCTAGTTAATTCGTTCCAGACTCCACTCGAGTTCCTATCTAGATTCATAAGTAGTCGTAAACTTACTAACTTTACTTAACTACTTTAATACATATGTTTTTAAACTCTTGTCTACCACTGCGTAGTTTGTAAGCTAGAGAGCCGATATTGGATTCTTCAGATATTTCTTATACTAATATCTTACAAAAAGGATACACGAGGACCTACAGTAGGCAAACACTTACACAACTGTTTATCAACTCCTATCAGAGTAGTGACGCCCGTGCACAACAAAGTGTATTTGCGTCGGAAGCAGAAGGGTAATTTGTGGGTTCAGGTTCTGATAGACAGATGCCATGCTCAGGCGAGACCCGATTCCGCAATTAAAACTTTGTGAAGGCGCAATTGCTGAAGTATATAAGAAACCTGCACAATAATAAAAGTAATGAAGTCCTGACGCAGTATAAACTTTACAACTTGTTTTAACTAGGTAAATCTTGAGTTACATTATGATACTGACCCAATTTCGAGAAAAGTTTATTTCACAAATCGGTAAGTACACAAAAAACTGGATATACTACACCGTTGTTACCCGTACCTTGGGAAATTCGGAATAAAATATAGCCTAGTATGTGTGTGTGATTGTGAAGTTCCATTGAAATCCGTAACTAACATCCACATATTCATCTGTTTATAATATTTGTAATGCATGCACGTACACATACACTCTAACTGCTAAAAAACTGTACAACATTGGATTATTCATTATTTAGGACATGGTAAGGGATAGAGATGCGAACCGCCAGTGTTTGGAATGACTTGCCGGAGTCTGTCAAAGGTCTTGAAGTCGCGGGTGAATAGGTACCTAATGAACAAGTGTGCTTTATCGTAGACCACATCGCTGCTTCACATCAGGCAGAATGGTGGTCAAACGCTTGTTCTTAGTGATAAAAAAAGATAGGAACTACATCCTAAAACTACCTCGGGACGGGGCTTGACTAATAGTAGATTATAAGTCTTTACTGAGCAAAATGTGATTGCTACTTACAGTGTTTTACTACGCCGCCGTAAACTTTATCGATATTGGCAGTTGTCACAATATGCCGCCGAGTGCATAACCGTCGGTCAGAGCAATAAATTATTTAATACAGTTAAGGACATCGTGAGCGGAACACTTCCAGCTTTTAATATGTTATCAATATTTTCAGAGTCAAAATGTGCAACTGTAGAAACATACAGATAACCGAGAAGACTCGTGGTCCAGAAGAACAGTTTCATGAAATGAAATGAATTGTTTATATCTTCAACGTTATAAGTGCTATTACATACAAATATGCAGTAGTATAACACAAGGATGACTTTAACTTTCATCAAAGTCATTTATGATTTTAAAAACAAAAGTAAACGTCCCCGGTTCGAATTAATTTATTTTACTGGCCAGAAGAACCGGGAAGAAACTGGCATTCTTTTAAATTGTCAGGGTTCACATCTAAGTACTTAACATGAAATGACTTAATACTAATTTAACAAATGCTTGCCGGATGCATCCCTGACTGGTGAACAGCTCAAGGGCACTAAATTATATTAATATAATATACACTTCACGCCTGTGAATCCCAAAGCGGGGTAGGCAGAGGCACTTGTTAAAGTAAATGCCCACGGTTCACTAAGCTTAACTAACCCAACGTGACAGGGGGGGGGGTTAGCCCGTCGCCTTTATAGGATTCACACACATTGTGTTGTGCGGGTTTTATCACAATGTTGTCCTTCACCGTACGAGCGTTGTGTTGCGTACATAGGCTCTGAAAAAGAGTCCCGTTGGTACACGTCCAGTAGCCGGACTCGAACTCGCGACCTCCCGGTTACAAGTCAAGGATACCAACTGGACCACAGACGCTGTGATATTAACATTAAATAAAATAAAAGGATGCCCCTGTTTCTCTTTGTAATTTCATTTTGTGAATTTCACCTTAGAATTGTGTTGGTTATTTGTCTCTTTGTATGTGTGTTATACGATTTGAGCGAAACAAATATTACGCGAGTAGATATTTGTGTTTGAGGGGAGTTTCAGTACATGGATGTAAGACCTCTATTTATGTACATGCATACTAACTTATTAAATTGGGGGTACGTAGGTACATAAACTGAGAGCCGGTAAGCCCCAGGCTGCGTCTAAAGCCGGTACATCGTTTGATTTTCCCGTCAGTGTGTTGTGTGTGCGTCTTTTCTTTGCCAGGTTAAATCGAACTTGACTCGCCACGCTTTGTATTTTGTAGCAGTCAGTTTATATGAAGATTCGTTTAAATCGTAACTTGAATCTTTGGCCCGTATTCGGAAACAATTTTCAATACTCAAATGACGCTTAAAAATAGTTTTTCTCTTAAATACAGACACCAAAATATGTTATCATTCTGATATCTTCGCTTCCTTGAAGAGTTTTAGAAAACAGGCATTGATTTACGTTTTAATCTAATAAGTATTAAATTGAAGTACAGTGAATCAAACTAAATACAAAATACGATTGCAAAGTGAGTATTTGCGACCACTTCGCAATTTAGAATAGCATTACCAATGCTAACTTGAAACGTTATCGATGTATTTGTTTATCGATCAAATTATTTTCCCGTCTAGCGATAAACTTAATCTAAATGATGATCAAAAAACCCTTTTTAAGCCAATTCTACTGTTATATATATATATAGCTTCGAAAGGAGAGAAAAACGACTTCCACGTGCAAATTCACAATGCTGATCGAGTTTGTATAAGGAGGACGAAATTTTTTGTAGTGGACGTGATCGAGATCGCTTGAAAGTTGTGAAATTGTGAAATTATAGCATGAAATGGAAGCGGGTAGAAAATTATAATATTGTTTTTCTTGGTATGATGACTCCTTTCCTATAAGAATGATTTATATTAAATACTAAGAACGAGTGCATATTTGAACATAGTAGGCCGAACCAGCAAGTGACCTTCATTCGGGTCGCTGGCTATTTCTGGACCCCACGTGTAGCTCGTGCACTACACCGCCTAGTTCCGTGATTAGGTTCGTTGCTGTAAAGAATCGTACCTTTAGGTATAAATTGGTACTAGTACACTCTACTCAGATACAACGATTAATAACTAACTAAGAGAACATTACCAAGAGCTCAATTATTACATGTAAGTATCACAAATAACTTAACTATTAAATTGCAAATTTAAAACATATAAAACAATTTTCATTAAATATAAGTGTTATGTTATTTCATTTGATACCTCACTGGGACATATTTACTCAAGTCAAATTTCATCCCCACTTTCAACCCCCATAACTTTTGAGTGCGTGGGCCGACATCGAACAAACGTACCTATGAACACTCTCGATCAATTCAGCTTTCAAACAAAAAAACTTGATTGTAATAGCTTTATTGAGCACTGGACGGATTTTTTTGCTAATTAACACATCAGAATCCTAAAATTTCCGCACGAACGAGCTTCACGAGTCTGTGTTCTGAAACAATAATCAGTACTCAAGTGTGGCGTGAGCTTAATTATACACAAACATTAAAGCGAGACAAACCTTACTTGAGCAGAGTGCTTGAGGGTAGTTTCAGAATACGGCTCTACAGCAACAGCGGAGCGCCAACTAATCAGAATGATTATCCTACAGGCATTAGACAATGTCTGTAGGAGAGAACTTACTCCTCTGTTCGCTTCACTAACACGTTATTACCGCCTGCGGACACGAAAACCATCTTACTGTGAAACTTACTTATTCCCTTCAAAGGGTAGAATAATAATGACGGTTACGATTAAGGTTAAGACAAACCAGCTGTAAGAATATTGCTCATAAGTTGCAGACTCATCGGCCGATTTGGTGAACCCTTGATATTCGTGAAAGTCCTTCCGGACATCTCTAGCCTTGTGCACTGAAATAGACAACTATGCAAGGACTAAATATTCTAAGATGACAAGCACAACCATTTTTCCTCGGTAATCGCAAGTAATAGATCTCTTTCTTGCTATTTACATATTGTAGCATTGTATGTTTTTGACAATTATGAAGTTTCGTACGTTTTACTTAAGCACAGTAAGTACTTTTTAATACAATCAGTATGAAATATGAATAATTATTATTCTGTTAAAACATCCGAATTCGATTCCTCAATTTCCAACTTATATAGGTCATGATCTTGCCGTTCTTGCGTTATACGTTGAATATACTAGCTGTCCTGGCAAACAATTATTTTGCCGTACAAATATTTGTACGAAATACACCTTTTTGGAAGAACTACGCCTTTTAAACCTTCCCTGGACTTCCACGTGTAAGACCAAAATTAGCGAAATCGGTCTAGCCGTTCTCAAGTTTTAGGGAGACTAACGAACATCAATATATTTTCATGTATACACACATCAAAAGTGTCTAGGGATCAGGAACATTTTTAGCTCTAAAAAAATCTATTTTATTTATATCAAATCTATAATCTTCTGTTATATTGGTTTCTACCTAATTTCCCATGCCTGTATCAATGACTTATCACCACATTTTGAATAAATTATGAATGAATTCAGTTTTAGTAAAATATATTCTTGATTGCAATCTTCTAAAATGTACTTGATCCCTAGACACATTTGATGTGTGCATATATATAGATAATAACCACTTACCACTGCTGGACGAGGGCCCAATTATTTTCATGATCATTTGGTGGCAAATGCCAATAATCTCCCCGCTTAGAAGGCGGGTTGGCGATCGCAGTGGTGTTGTGCTCAGAGAGCGCTGATACCCGTCCACTGGAGGGTTCGCTCGGTCGCCTCTTACGAATCCACGACGGGAAAAGTCACCGTAGGTTTTAAAGAACTATGAAAATAATTGTTAATTTTGTACATGTGCTTATATACATGTACCTTAATGATCTTTAGTGAAAAATTAAATGTCATCAGAACTGACAGACTTCTTGAAAGACTTCTTGGTCGTACAAACACCAGACATGACCAGAACACCACAAATTCAATACTGAACAAACAGAATTGAAACCAATTTGTGCTCGACTTGTAAGTACTTGATGACAAAATAGAGGTATCCTGTAGTCACGGACAGACTATTCAATTGTATTAACAACTGGATATCGGAGCTTTGTCGCTGAGTAAAAGTTTGACACAACAAAGAGTTCTTTAGGGACACTAACTAAGATAAGACTTGAAAGAAACTAAAGAGAAGTGTCTGTACTAAACAAGATAGTGCTGGTTCTAGGTTGTAATGTTTCTAGTATTAAAATTTACGAGGAGTCAAGGAGGGTGACAAGGGGTTTTTTAAACCACTATAAACAAGCGTTTGACCACCGTCCTGTCTGATGTTAAGCAGCGATATGGTCTATGATGGAGCACACTTGTTTATTAGGTGCCCATTAATCCGTGACTTGAAGAAAGGAAAAATACAGACTCTGGCAAATCATTCCACATCCTGGCGGTTCGCAATTTGACGCCCACCTGGAATGGATGACGTTTTGGAGGCTAAAGTTAATAAATAAACAAAACAACAAACAAAATTTGAACTCTTTGCTGTATGCTAGTAGCCATTTTGATAGTTTGGAAATTAGATAGCTCATTTAAGTTATATAACTTCCATTTTATTCTTATTGTAACTGTTATTTAGGGTAAGAAAGAAACTTTGTTTTCAGAATAACGACCAGGCTTCTTATTGTGTTCAGATTTTAAATCAGTAATGATCAGATTTTAAATAGCAAAACGTCTAGCACTAAATTTACGAGTTCCAACCCTCAAATAGCATTAGATTCTGCTACATCCTCCGACCAGGACGATGTAGAGGCGCCAAAAGTGTTTAAATGAAATGTATTTTCTAAAACTTTGTGAATAATAGATAATATCTCATTAATGTTAAGATTATATTAAGTAGGTAAAATAAACAAAATAGGTTGCTTGCGTAAGGACACAGTTCTCCGGTAAGTATGTTAATACCGATCGGTTCAGATAAGTAGTAGTATAATGTATACACTTCGCGCCTTTTAATCTCAAAGAGGGGCAGAGCTATACCCACGGTTCACCAAGCGTATTTAACCCAACGTGACAGGGGGTGAGCCCATCGCCGTTATAGGGTTCACACACCATATGGTGTGCGGGTTTCATAGGAGTATAGTAGTTAGTTCTATGCGTACAGAAAACCTGAAACTTTATGTAAACACCATTAGGTGTAAACGATACCTCAATTAAATCATGCACTTAACCTTACTCTAAGTCCTAAACACAGGACAGAACGGGGCAAAAAATAATTGAATCATTGTTATCATAGGATGCCCTCACCTCATAGGATGGACTCTTGATATCCCGGGAATATTACGGTTATTGATTATTTCTCAACTAAATATGTATGGAAAACTGATAACCGATTCTCAGAGACCCTAACGAGCTCTATCAACGATTCCCAATGTAAGAACTTAGATGGAGAAAACTGACATGTTGTAGACGAATTGAATTTCCTTTGATGTGTTATTTTAGATACAAATTCTAACATAGGTGGAATTCTGTACTTAAGGCCAAACTATTTAGGTCTACCTACCTTGAAGCAGAACCTAATATTTGGTTTCACGTTTGATTACTTGAAAACCGTTTTATGTTACTTCAAACACTTTCACACTTCAGGCATAGGAAGAAGATAGAATGTACCATTGTAAAGTCTCAAGAAATGAAAATATCAAATACTATTTGAATAGAGCATCTGTGGTCCAGATTGTCGGATACTTGACGTGTGAGGTCGCGTTTCGAGTCCGGCTACTGGACGTGTACCAAGGGGACTTTTTTCAGGGCCTATGTAAACACCGCTACGCTCATACGGTGAAGGACAACATCGTGATGAAACCCGCACACCCAAGATGTGAGAACCCCATCGGCGATGGGCTCACCCCGTATCACGTTGGGTTAAATACGCTTGGTGAACCGTGGGCATTGCTTTAGCAAGTGCCTCTGCCTACCCCGCTTTGGTATTAATAGCCGTGAAGTGTATTTCTTTTTTCTATTTTAATTATTTCGTTATTTCCCGGAAATTGTTCACAAATGCAATGGAGGATATGCTCAAAACGCTGCATTGGAAAGGACGTGGCATCAACATCAATGGTGAACACATCTCTCACTTGCGATTTGTAGACGACATCGTCATCATGGCAGAATCGCTGCAGGACCTTCAACTGATGTTGAATGGCCTAGCTGATTCTGCTCTACGGATTGGCCTAGGGACAAACTTGGATAAAACCAAGGTCATGTTCAATGAACATGTTCCACCGGAACCGATTTCAGTACACGGGACCATTCTCGAAGTTGTTAAAAAATACGTATACCTTGGGCAGACATTGCAGTTGGGTAGAAACAACTTCGAGCACGAGGTAAACAGAAGAATTCAGCTGGGTTGGGCAGCATTTGGGAAGTTACGTCGAGTCTTAACATCAGCGATCCCACAGTGCCGAAAGACAAAAGTGTTCAATCAGTGGGTCCTACCTGTAATGACATACGGAGCTGAGACGTGGACACTGACGGCACGGCTGGCCCACAAGCTCAACGTTGCACAGCGTGCTATTGAAAGGGTTATGCTCGGCGTTTATCTGAAGGATCGAATCAGAAATGAAGTTATCCGACAGAGAACCAAAGTCATCGACATAGCTTATCGTTTTAGCAAGCTGAAGTGGCAGTGGGACGGCCATATTAGCCGTAGAACCAATGACCGTTGGGGCAAACGAGTTCTCGAGTGGAGACCGCGTCTCGGCAAACGGAGTGTAGGACGCCCTCAGCCAAGGTGGACGGATGATATACGCAAGATGGCTGGCCGAAGCTGGATGGGAGATGCTGAAAACAGATCACAGTGGCGTGCAGTTGGAGAGGCCTATGTCCAGCAGCGGACAAGTATGGGCCGATGATGGTAATGAATTCTTTCGTATCTTTTGTTCACTCTGCGGGCATCTACGCCTTGGCTCATCTTGATCCGTAACTCGTACCTAGGTGTACATTTGGTACAATGCTCATCGTCACGTACCCTCGAAGCTCCACCGAAATAAGCGTGAAACATCTAGTTCGTAAAATAAATTGTAAATTTGGCCTGGAGGTACAGGCCACATTACAATGGTGCTTTCTGAATTGTCCTGAACGGTGTCTGTATCAATTCAATCCCGAAGGACTCCGTATCTCAGGCCAAAGTCAACTACAACAATAGGGGCAGCTTCATAGATAAACGATAATATGATCACCGTCTAGGCACGGTCCTTGGATCTGAGAAGATCGAATTTATATCGAAATGTAAGTTAGTAACTACTTTATGTGACGGGTTCTCTTTCTAATATCGAAATAAAAATCTAAATACAGAGTAAGAATGATAAATATTAAATTAAATAAGAGGCAATTGTAACTTTGGGGTTCGTTTGCCTCGCGTGATTTTAATTTCCGTTTTAATATAATATATATATTATATTATTATATATATAATGTAACCTAACCTACTTGATAATTTAATATTATAGTCACGCAATAATCACACAAAAAATTTAAAAGTGAACATTTGTGAATGTGTATGTTTTGTTAGTTCTTCACGTCCAAGCGGCTGGAGCAATTTTAATAATTTTTTTTATAATTTGTCTCGAAAACATCGGGTTACATCTACCTAGTACCTGGTTAGGTCCGCTTTAGGGATTAAATAAAAGGATGCAAGGAAGGCGTCCAATGTATATTATTTATTTATCTATAAAAAACTCCTAAGTATATCATATTTATGTATAGTAGGTACTTAGATGTAAGCCCTAACGATTTGAAAAGATGCCAGTTTCTTCCCGGTTCTTATAGTCAATAAAAGAATTTAATTCGAACCGGGGACGTTTACTTTTGTTTTTAAAATCATAAATGACTTTCATCAAGCTTTGTGTTATACTACTGTATATATAGATATACAGTGTATAACAAGATACAAGTGATATTGCATATAGATGCAATATCACTTATAGCGATAAATAAATCATTTCATTTCATCGAATACGCAAATAATTCTATATTTTATTTTCTATCGCAATATTTTTTTTCCTAAAGCGCGGAAATAAGAACTTACTTTTATTACTTGTATACCTTTTTAATTGTGTAGGTACTCATAGTGACCGAAAATATGAGATAAAGTAAGTAATTTGGTTACGACACCTGCAATATTGTTCCGGTCTGAAGACGACAGAACCACTGTTAGAGAGTTGTGAACTTTAAACAGAATCACCTCAGACGTAGGTTTTGACCTATTTCCGAAGTCGGCATCTTGACTTGACGTTTAAAGTAAGCTCGGGCGGTACACATCCTCCACTACAATACACGGCGGTGTGTACAAGCATCCTACTCTGTTAACCATACAAGCTTCTCAAGAAATAATAGGTATGTATATAACTGAAAGTACGGAAAAGTTTGAAACAACTTCAAAAGATCCTAATCCTAAAATAAAGAGGAAAAGAACATATTTGTGTGTTTTTGCAAATAAAACACACAGGTACATTTTTATTTTCCTTGGTTTACACGAAGTTTGTAAGAATAGATTGTGCTTATATTTTTTATACAAATCCAGTTATAAGTCTGATGTCGATAATTATCTACGGTAATATTTTTAAGATGGACGATATATGAATGTTTGTTTTAATTGAATAATGATCTAAAGATACAAGACCGATTTGAAAAGTTCTTTTACCGTTTGGAAAGCTGCATTATCCTCGGGCGACATAATATTACAAATATTTCTTACCCACTTATTGTTATTCATATAAATGCTAAGGTGTCTAAGGCCAAGGTAGGACCTACTTTCTTTAAATGAAACGCGAGTAGATGCGCTAGAAATTACCATTTCACACGGTTGAATATATTATAGTAGCTAGGAGAGTGGATGCATGACGATTGACGTTATGTGATACAAAACAGAAGTCTGACGGTGACTGTCCCCAGGGACTCCAGCTCAGCTCCATCTGCACTGATTGCACTTTGCATGCACCTATTATTGTGTATAATGTCAGTCAATAAAATCACTACTGCATGATTGTATGTCCTGGTTGTATCGAGAATACTGCAATATCAACGTCATACCTATTAGCTATTCTTAACATCGATGATGCGAATGTATCAAAAGTGTCCAGGGATCAAGAACATTTTTAGCTCTAAAAAAAATCTAATTTATGTAAATCAAATCTAATCTTCTGGATTGGTCTCCTACCTAATTCCCTATGCCTGTATCAATGACTTATCAGCACATTTTGAATAAATTATGAATTAATTCAGTTTTTGTAAAATATATTCTTGATTCCAGTCTTTTAAAATGTACTTGATCCCTAGACACTTTTGATGTGTGTATATAATAATTTTATATAAAAAAGAACCGGCTTTATTCAATAAAAGAACATATGGTCATACGACTTCGAAATAGAGATTTAAACTAGCACCCACCCCAAATTTACTAGAACCCTTGAATCAATATTAATTCCACGTTAAGATATGTCGCCTCTGCTAGACTAAATGACATCGATCGGATGTCACAGAGCGCAAGAAGACGCCTGACATATAATCTTCAGTTACTTTAACCTGAGATTTATTATACTCAGTTTGCGACGTGTTTGGTGAAATCCACCCTGAGTCTTCGAGGACCTATGTCATCACTCTGTTTTATCGTCTTACTACAACTTTAAACACTGCAGCGTTGAGAGAACTACACGGTCAAGAAAATTATTATCTTCATCGAAACTAAGCTTGATCTTGAGATCGAACTTTATTTCAGGCAAGTTCGTTTGATCATTCAATCATATCTGCGATAACAGGTAACATTGATGCAACTGTTTATTTTAGATACTTACTTTTTGAAATTATTCAATACTGACGTTGCAGAAAATGGAAGATGGATATTGTCTAATGTGTGATATTTTTGGGACTAATATAATACCACGTTCGGGAACTAGCTCTGAAGTTTACTGTTGGTGTCGGGTATTGAGAGTGGTGAATCGGTGATACATTAAATCGCATGACAGTGCGCGTTTCATTAAAAACACCACCCTGCCTATACCATAGGTATACCCGGAAAACAGTCAAGTCAGCAAGAAGTCAAATTGTAACAGTATTTAACACTTTCGGGGACACAATCCGTGATAATTGACAACAATAAAAAACATGTTTTAATTTGTATGTCCACGAACAACATGTCACAACATAGCTCATGTCACAACAGGCCATGATCACACTGTGTCGAAACGTCGAGCACACAACGAAGGTAAACCGAATCTTTGGTTAATTTCGCGCGGTAATACCCGGTTTAAACTATTAATATAAACTGATTCTATTTGATATATCTTGTTGGATTACTTACTGATAAATTTGGCCGTAATGGACTAGTGGTCAGAGTACCTGCCTCTAGGACGATGGTCGCGGGTTTGATTATTGGCCACATAATATAAAGTAAGTCATGAGCATTTGTTGTAGTCGTCGGAGTACTTTACCAGTCTATTATACTGTGGAAAATTTAATAATTCTTTTATTAAAGGTTTCTGTTGTTTGTTACATGATTGAATTCGATTAGAACAGTATCGATTTACCAATTAGAAATCTTCTTTGATAGATTTGTTATGAAGAAAATATTTTGTTTTTTCTAGGTGTGTAGGAGATTTAATTAAAATAATTCGTAGTAATTAAATTACGGCAAAACGATCATAGGCGGCACCAATTGAAGCAACAACTATTAAAATGATTCCATTCTTCGAAAATTTTATGGATTGTGATTTGACAATTGACGATATTTCAAAAATCCTAAGACCGCAATTAAAAATACCGTTTCTTTAATTTTTAATCCTCATTAGAAATATGTATTTATTATAGTTTTCAGTCGCATATTTCTTGAGAAAATTAATAAAATGTATAACAGCATCTCAGACAGGACATACGTAAGAAAAAAGATCCGTGCTATTTTTTTTTATTTGGCTTGGGTATGTCGGACGTCAATCAGGACTTCAATCAATAAGTCTCTCAGAAAAACAACAAACACCGCCAGTTTTGTTTACAAAATATGAATAAGTTCATTGGAAATATTTTCTTTTTAAAAATAATCTATTTCTATAAGTATATTATTTTAAATAATTCTCGCATTAAAATAATTGTGTTGTGTAGGGGGTATGTGACTTGTTTAAATTATTATAATACCAAGATATTTTCCAAAATAATAGAGCTAGCTCACTTTATACAAAACTGCATATCCACATACTTATTATTTGTTGTCCTTGTAGGTGTTTTACGATACTCATCTTTTTTTATTTTATTTTTTCTTTGATGTTTAGGCAACCATACATTTTATTTAAACATGAAAAGAGACCATACATTTTATATAAACGCAAATATAAACAAACAGCAGCCATGTTTTTAATAGCAATGTATTATTTTGTAGCTAGGTCCTCAATGAGATAGGTACAGACGTATCAGGAATGCAGCCTGTAGTGTATTAGCCTTACATTGATGTTGGTCTAAGTGATGAGTTCTGTCGTCTCGTGCTACCTACTACGCGGGATGGGGAGTGTGACACACGGCTGTCAACCGCCGCACGGTGAAGACGTAGTTGGTGAGCTAGCGAGCCGATATTGGATTAATCAGGTATTTCTTATATTGGTATCCTAACGGGAAAGGATACTACAAATTGGCGACGAGGAAAAACACTGTAAGTTTATTGTTGACTATCTATCTTAAAAAATACGGTATTTTTTACATTTTACGCTGGTTACTGCAATGTCGACATTATGTACGCGTGGAGCTAAAATAAACGTGTGATGTGTGAATATATATCTAAGTATTTTATTTATAGGTAGAGTAGATGAATCTAATGTTTGTGCCCACCTAACCTGTACGACATATGCATAACAAGAGTTTCACCTATTGTTTACACCATAAATATGAACATTTATTTTCCATCTTGTTTAACAGGAAAATAATGAATTGACTGGTTTGTACTAAGTATTGACAGGAATAAGGTTTTTAGGGTTGTTGTTCGCATTAGAAATACTCTCACAACATTATTTTTATGCTCATGCCTACCTATACTTATGTTCAGATCATACAATCATTATTTATTTTCATAAAAATATTGTCGATTTGGGAAAAGAAAATTGTTCTCCCAACAAAGGACCTACAATTTTTTTTAAATGTGTTTCTTTTGGACACAAAAACGAGTGTTTCCCGCGAACTTAAAAAAAAAAAAGAAAAAAAGAAAAGAAAAACAAACCGTTGATTTCTCGGTGGCCAATGTTTGGCTGAGCAAGAAGTTGCACATACCAAGTAAAAAAAAAAAAAAAAGAAAAGAAAAACAAACCGTTGATTTCTCGGTGGCCAATGTTTGGCTGAGCAAGAAGTTGCACATACCAAGTAAAAAAAAAAAAAAAAAATATAGCGCAAACTAGAATAGAGGAATACGTATTATGTAATGTTTTCCAATCACTACATACTGTCTGTCCCTATATGTACGAGCAGTGTATGTAGTGTATCCCTCGTATGTTTGGACCTTTGAGGCTGCGCGGCGGGTTTTGATACGGTTTTCTTTGACAGATGGAGTTGTTCTTGCTGTTGGGTTTGTAGGTATAATCCATGTATGTATGTGGTGGCGGAGAGGCGCTGTTGGTGATGTGTGTTGGCGGAGCTAGTTGATAACAATTTGTTATGGCTAGTTGACAGCATTTTGAACGTTGAACTTTTCAAGAAATTTGATGGTGATTAACTGCCGTGGGAATTATGTCATTTGGTGTAAGTAAAGACGTACGTACAGGATATACGTACCTACCGAATGGGGGCGATATAAGTACAATATTGTAATAGGAAATGCTTGGCGTCTAGGTAAATATCCTATCAAATAGCTAACTTTAATACTTGCAATGCATTTCTAATATAATGTAGCTGGACACTGCACAGTCGAGAGAGTTATCGTCATGTGCACATAACGTAGTGTTTAGGATAATACTATAAAAGATAAAAAGATAACTTCTATCTACGAATGTAGACAGAAGTTACGGACTGATCTGCGTCACTGGTATCTACGTACCAAGTTATTGTTATTGTATTACTGTACCAAAGCTAATAACTAAATTAAATTAAAAACGAATGTTAATACTGTAATTGATTTACGAGGTGATACTGCATTAAATTATGCATGCAGTGATAGTAATATTGCCATTTAATTACGTTGATGGTACTTGCATTAAATTGCGTGGATGGTACTTGCATTAAATTGCGTTGATGGTACTTGCATTAAATTGCGTGGATGGTACTTGCATTAAATTGCGTTGATGGTACTTGCATTAAATTGCGTTGGTGGTACTTGCATGAAATTGCGTTGATGGTACTTGCATTAAATTGCGTTGATGGTACTTGCATTAAATTGCGTTGATGGTACTTGCATTAAATTGCGTGGATGGTACTTGCATTAAATTGCGTGGTACTTGCATTAAATTGCGTTGATGGTACTTGCATTAAATTGCGTTGATGGTACTTGCATTAAATTGCGTTGATGGTACTTGCATTAAATTGCGTTGATGGTACTTGCATTAAATTGCGTTGATGGTACTTGCATTAAATTGCGTTGGTGGTACTTGCATTAAATTGCATTGATGGTACTTGCATTAAATTGCGTTGGTGGTACTTGCATTAAATTGCGTTGGTGGTACTTGCATTAAATTGCGTTGATGGTACTTGCATTAAATTGCGTTGATGGTACTTGCATTAAATTGCGTTGATGGTACTTGCATTAAATTGCGTTGATGATACTTACATTAAATTGCGTTAATGGATACTTGCATTAAATTGCGTTAATGGTACTTGCATTAAATTGCGTTGAAGGCACTTGCATTAAATTGCGCTAATGATACTTGCATTAAAGTGCGTTGTTGATTCGTGCATTAAATTGCGTTGTTAATAAGTGCATTAAATTGCGTTGTTGATGCATGCACTAAAGTGCGTTGTTGATCAGTGCATTAAAGTGCGTTGTTGATGCGTGCATTCAATTGCGTTGTTTATAAGTGCATTAAATAGCGTTGTTGATGCATGCACTAAAGTGCGTTGTTGATCAGTGCATTAAAGTGCGTTGTTGATGCGTGCATTCAATTGCTTTGTCGGTACGTGTGTACATGATACTTAAAAAATCTCTGCCCCAAGGTAGAGTAAAGTATACGAAAGACACGTATTAAGGCTACTTAGACAGGAACCATAAGAAAACATTGAAAAATGTTTAGTTAGACTCAGACAACAAGCAACCAACTGTTTATTTACTAACTCTGACGAAGCATAATTTCGAAAGTCACAGAAAAATGCAAAACTTGAGTACTTTCCCAATAAAGTAACGAATTATCAGCCAGATAGGTACAGGGAGTAGTACTAACACAAAAACTAGAAAAAAATACACGATATGTAGTAAGGCGTTACGTGGCAAATATGGGAGTTCCAAACATGTCGCACGAGATAAGAACTGTCAATGTCGAACAAAAGAAATAATAACAAGAAAATCCGTATGGGAAGAAAAGTAAGGAAGTCAATAGTAGTTGCAAAGCTTCCTGGGACTGGCTAATTTCGTAGGTAAATTTATACCACATCTTGTACCTAAAACATAACCATTAAAATAACTATTAGCAATAAAAGACAAAGAGACTACCTACCTAGGTAGAAACGCCGATATAGTTACGCGAAGTCTGGAAAGAGTCTCGTATAAAAGCGTTCAAAGAATTAAACGCTGCACTTATTGTCATTCCAACTTTAGGTTATTATGACCCAGAAGATAAGACTTTAGTCATAGCCGATTGAAGATGCAAGTAGCTTTAGCATTTTGGCTCATATATTGCGGCTACGGCCAACGCGCAGACAAGAAGCTGGGCATCCTCTCGACAGTGCGTTGGCATTTTGCTCATATTGTATCAAGCACAAATTCGATCGTGTATGGAATGCTGCTCTCATTTTTGGGTTGGATCGGAAAAATACCAGCTTGAGGCTCTGGAGGCAATAGAGAGACGTGCTGGAAGGCATGCTTATAGGGGACGACAGGCTGTTTGATGCTCGGCTACAAAGCCTACAGCATCGCCGCAAGGTTGCGAGCCTATCTGTCCTCTTTCAGGTGCATTTCGGAGAGTGTGCTACGGAGTTGCATAGCCTAATACATCGATCGCGCTTTTACGATAGGACAGGAGAACGGCAAACCGTCATCCATACCGGGTGGATAAACCATTTATGCGAACCAAACGGTTTGCGTCTACTTTCATGGTGTGAGCCGCCAGGGTGTGGAGTGACTTGCCGGAATCTTTGTTTCCTGCGCAGTGCGGTCTGAGGCTCTGTAAGTCGCTGGTAAACCGGACCGGGTAAGCCTAGTATTGCGGTCCCGCTCTACAGACTTGGTATTCTTTCGGACTACTCACACCCAGTACATAAAAACAATAGTTATGTTCAGGGTTGTGGATGCATCTAAACAGTTAGTTTAGCGACACCCCTGAAAGATATAATCTTTCGAATCTTCGAAAATGATAAATCTTTTAAACTTATTATGACTTATGTTTTCATGATGACACTAAGGTCAGTAACAAAGTCTTTATGCCAAGTAACCTGCACAAAGCGGCACACGAGGCCTATCCGGCCATGGTTGCTATGGAAGGCAGAATGAGAACCAAAGTATGGAAACAAAACAAATAAGTTTATTTCGTCCGTTATAAGTGTAATTACATATATGCAGATGTGCAGTGGCGTAACACAGAGCTTGACGAACGTCATGTATGAAAACCAAGGTGATCGTCCGTGTTTCGCATGAGTTTCTTTTGCTGGCCGGAAGAACCGGAAAGAAACTGGCATCTTTTGCCGGATTGATGTTGGTTGAAGACGTTGGAAAAGTCGAGACATTCTGAAACGTCTGAATATCTCAGGCGGAAAAGGATAGAGGCCATGGGTGACTTTATGCAAATGTACGATATTTCACCACATTCTGTGATGGATAAGATTGTCCATGATAACAATATATATTGTATGAAGATCAATGCTACTTTTCGTTGTGATCTTGTTGACTCCGGAACGGGTGGACCGATTTCGCTGATTCTTCCTTTGTTGTGCTTGTTGACGACATCAGAGGGCTCTTATGGGGGGAAGATGTGACATCCAATGCTGGGCGCAGGCCGTGTTCATATTCGTATTGATGGTTGGGACGGGGCAGCGTCGGTCGAGTCCACTAGTCTAACATAATATGTTGAATTGGAACATGAGTTGCTAGACAAATACTCAATGTTTTATTGCATTGCCATGATATTATAGTGGATGTTACAAACAGTGACTAATACAATGAACAGAAAGAAAAGGAATATGCTGATAAACGGAGACATGCGATTTAGAAGTTGGGGATAAGGTTATGTCGAAAAAAAAAGTAAACTAAATTCACATGAACCTCACACTATTCAAACCGTAGAGGCAAATATTACTGGTGATAATATGAGTCTGCGGAGTGATGAAACAGGTCAACAATTGAGTAATGTTTTGTCATATAAAGCGAGTAGTAAGACAATGGAAGGTGACGGGAGATGACAAAGGCAAAGACGATAATGAAATAATGGTTAGGTTCGTTAAAATTACGTAATGTTTTTAGTCACCTATCCTATATCTACTTGCGATGATTAAAATCAGTAATATTTAAATAAATGGTTAAAATAACAAGATTGCTAAATTATATTAAAAAAATAAGACAAGAGGAGGGATGTAGGGTATTAGCCTTACATTGATGTTGGTCTAAGTGATGAGTTCTGTCGTCTCGTGCTACCTACTACGCGGGATGCGGGGGTGTGACACACGGCTGTCAACCGCCGCACGGTGAAGACGTAGTTGGTGAGCTAGCGAGCCGATATTGGATTATTCACGTATTTCTTATATTGGTATCTTAACTGGAAAGGATACTACAGTTCTGTTCGCCACAGAACGAAAAAATGTAAAAGTGCAACGTTTACAGTATGTAGGTTGCAAACAGATGTAACGTCGACCCATCCCGAAGAGGGAGAGACAGGATTATTTCTTCAAGCTTTTCATTCTCCAGATCTATCCGACGTACTGCAATATTTTTTTTGGATACAGCTACTAAGACTCCTCCACCGTCTTTTTTACCATTGAATTGGTTTGGGATACGGTCTTTACGAAATAATGAATAGCGAGAGTCAGCTACTTCGGAATCAAATATCCCCTGACGCAGCCACGTCTCGGTAAGAACGATTATGTCGTAGTCACAGGTGAGAATATTTGCTCTAAGTTCAGTTAATTTTGAGCGCAGGCCCCCACAGTTTTGGTAATAAATATGCAAGTTTTGGTTAGCCATTAGTAGTTTTTAAGTTATAGGCTGAAGAAGATGTAAAATATTCATACTGTATTGAAAGTGGTATAGCCGCAGGAAGTTGGGTACTCATTGTGTGGTGATGGCTTTGACAGTTCAGGGCATGATTGACAGTTAAATGTTGGTAGATGTAGTAGAACGTATAAGAGTGTACAGGGGTGTTCTCTATGTAATAGTAATAGGCGTTAAATAAAAAATACATAAAAATGAATTTAGCCTTTTGTGTACATCCGTATAGTCAGGTGAGCCGTTTCAGATCCTCTTCTTTTCGGATTGCGACAATTTTCGACGTGTCATCCTTACGAGTCAGTATTGTCGCATTTTTTATCCAAACATATTTGTATTCTAGGGATTTGGCAGTGGAACGAACTTTAGCGTAGAGTGTTTTCTTCTTGAGCGTCAGGTGCTCATTGACGTATATTTTGGTGGCGTCGTCGGCGCCGCCGGCCGCCGCCCCAGCGTAGCCCCCGGCGGTCGCCTGGCGCAGGTGGCCGAGGGTGAGCCCGCGGCGTGCTCGACATGCAGCAATTACGTCGTTTCGGAGGCGTCTCGTGCTGAGATGGACGATTATGTTTTTGGGCCGTTCAGTTCCGGTATTGTGGGAAACTCTATGCACATCTGCTATTTGGTCCGAAGTTATTGGTATGCCGATAACCGATCCCAGAGTTTCTACAAGGTGTAATAAATTTTCGCCTTTTTTTTCGGGAATATTTTGTAGTTCTAGGTTTACGTTCCTGGATCTTTGCTCAAGGTCGTCCTGATAGTCTTGAATAATTTGTATTTCTTGACGTAGCTCGTGGTTTTCCTGCTGTAAGGCTATGTTTTTCACGTTGAGATCGCCTACACGGGTCTCCATTTCCTCTAGTTTACATGCTAAATTAGCGATAGTGGTTGACATGATTTCTAATCGACCGCTTAGGGATAGCTCGAGATTTAACAGCATGTCTTTTATTTCATCGAACTTAGAGTCAAACCGTTGAACAAATGCGTTGCCCTCTGCCGTAGGTTCATCTCCTCTGTCTGCTACTATTTTGGTCCGGCTTCCCCCGTGTATGTATTGTTCGTTGTACGGATCGGTGTGCTTGTATCCCCTATCTTTGGTTTAGAACACGTACATTTAGGGCACAACCATGATGATTTAGCCTGATCGGTTAGTTTGTTAAAATTGTCAACAGGTATGTTCAAACACTCAATATCGTACAGCTCTGTACATTTCGAACACTCCATGTATAGAAGCGAGTTAATATTTTTACCACAGCCGTTGCAAGTTGTAAGTGGCATGATTCCGTCGGTCGCTGTACGAATTCAAAACAAAAAAACTCACCGATCGATTAGCGACAGTGAACCTGTTTTGTAGGCGAATATAGGCGCGTAGCGACGGCGGCGGCGGTGGCGGCGGCGGCGGCGCAGCGGCTGCGATGCACCGAGCGCGGGCGATGTACAAGTTGTCGTAGGTCAGGCACAAAAACGTTAGAAATTTATTTGGATATATTCGCTTATATCTCCACAATCACATATATTTTTAAGACACAGTTTTCACTTTCGTTTAGACTTTAGGTTTATCTAGATGTGTGTACTCTTTTATTTTGTGTATATTCGTTTTAAACACTTTTATTTATTTAATTTCGTAGAGTATGGCGATATACGTCTTACTTCTTCGAGTACCTTCAAA